>JAQSNX010008055.1:0-17778 GCA_029532605.1 Oreochromis grahami
AGACCTGTAAAGATGCTGTTACAGTAATCAAGCCTGCTAAAGATGAATGCATGGACTAGTTTTTCCAGGTCCTGTTGAGACATCAGATCTTTTATCCTTGAATATATTCTTGAGGTGATAATAAGCTGATTTTGTTTATGTCTTAATGTGTTTTTCTAAGTTTAGGTCTGCATCCATCACTACACCCAAATTTCTTGCCTGGTTTGTGGTTTTTAGGTGTATAGATTGAAGTTCTCTGGTGACCTGTAATCGTTTTTCTTTGGCACCAAAGACTAAGACTGACATTTTTCCACTGTCTGTGTTCAGACATATGTCATTAAACACTTTGGTCAGAGCGGTTTCAGTGCTGTGGTTCTGTCTAAAACCTGACTGGAAGGCATCATAGCAGTTATTCTGTGTTAAGAAGTAATTGAGCTGTTGAGAAACTGCTTTTTCAATGATCTTAAAAATGGGAGATTTGAGATCGGCCTGTAGTTATTCATTTGTGTCTTGTCAAGATTGTCCTTTTTCAGTATAGGTTTTATTACAGCAGTTTTTAGTGGTTCTGGAAACACACCTGACATTAAAGAAAAGTTTTTACGATCTGTAACAGGTCTGACTCCAAAGTCTTTGAGACCTTTTTGAAAAAACTTGTTGGCAGGACATCTAAACAGCAAGAGGAGGAGTTCAGTTGACCTAAGATGTCCTCCAGGTCTTTGCTGTTAATAGGGTGAAACTGTTTGATGGTGTTTAAACAGTTTTTCGGTGGACACAGTACATATCCTGGATCTGCTGTTGATGTACCAATTGCTTGTCTAATCTTTTGGATTTTTTCTGTGAAGAATTTGGCAAAGTCATTGCAGGCCATGGTCGAATGAAGTTCAGCTGCCACTGACACAGGAGGGTTTGTTAGCCTGTCAACTGTAGAGAATAAGACCCGGCGTTATGACTGTTTTTGGTGATGATGTCAGAGAAGTAGGACCTCCTTGCACTCCTCAGTTGTAAATTATAATTGTGAAGTTTCTCTTTATAGATGTCATAATGAACCTGGAGGTTTGTTTTTCTCCATCTGCGCTCGGCTTTCCTACACTCTCTTTTTTTCATTTTTCACCAGTGTGGAGTTTCTCCATGGAGACTTCTTCCTTCCAGAGATAACCTTCACCTTGATGGGAGCAATAGTGTCCATTACATTTAACATTTTAGCATTGAAGCTATTGACGAGGTCATTGACTGAACCTCTGGACAGGTCAGGTGTTAATGGGAAGACCTGGTTAAAGATCTCACTACTGTGTTCAGTTATACACCGTTTTGTGATCACTGCTGTTGATATATTTGTGTGGGCTGAGATTTTACTTTCAAAGAAAACACAGTAATGATCAGACAGGCCCACATCAGACACAGTAACCTTTGAAATGCTCAGGCCCTTGGAGATCAGTGTGGCCTCTGTTATGTGTGGCCTCTGTTACATGCTGAGTCAGCCCAAAATTGCCCAGAGTGTTACTCAGGTCTTTAGTCCCTTTGTCCTGAGGGTTGTCCATATGGATGTTAAAATCCCCAACAATAATTCTCTGCGGTGGGATCAGGTGGGCTGCCCCGGACTCTGTGGGGGGCGGGGTGCTGCTGCTGCGGGCACCAGTCCAGATGGGCCTGGGCCCCCTTGCCCTGGTGGGTTCCAGAGTGTGGGGGTGCCTACTGGGGTCAGCGGGGGAGCTGGCCCCAGGGAGGGGCCACTTGCCCCTCCCTTTCTTCCCTCCCCATCCTCAGCTGCCTCCCTCTTCCCACTCCACCACACCCACACACACGCAGGGCTTGGGGTGCAGGTGTGTCACCAGGGTGCAGGGCAGGCACTGCCCCTCTGTCCCCTTCTGGCCGCCTGTGCCTCAATTTTATTCCGCAACCTAGAAATCCACATTACTCATACTCTCATAACACATGCATATAGGGCCTTGGGGGTGGGCACGTTATACAGTGTCCAGAGGATGGTCTGTGTATTCAAACCCACCTCTGGTGCTGGTGCCCTATCCTCACTTTTAAATGCATATAGACACTGAGGGTTTTCGGGAGGAGCCGTGCCGCTCTTTGGCAGGAAGCACCATGCCCTCCTGTGTTTTAAATGCACTTTAGAACAGCACACAGCAACACCACATATGAGCGGGTGGAGGGAGGTTTGGGGTCTTCACTCACCCCAGTTCTGTTAACCGTCGGGGCTGGAAGGGGGAGGTGGCCGTTGGATTGGGGTCTGGGATGCAGGGCCTCCCTGCTACTGCAGATAAGGAGGCGGTCTGCTTACCTCCACCCCAGAGAGAAGGGTTACATCTCCTGGGTCCGGGTACGGTTTGCCCCTCTGGGGGCAGGGGTACCCAGACCTGGGGATATAGAGTATGTTTGGGGAGTGTGAATGTGTGTACAGTGTCTATTTGTGTCTGTCTCCACGTCGGGCGAGTGCCCAGTATTTGTTTGTGTATATGGGGGTGGGAATGCACGTTTGTGTCTCCGTGTGCCTGTTTGTCTGTGTCTATATGTCAGCTTGGGTCTTAGACTTCGACTCTCTGGGAACATTTCAGGCTCTCCAAGGTATGGAGGCCTATGTCCCCTCACCACACTCCCTGCCAGTGGCTGATGCCCTGAGACGTTGGTGTGTTGGTGGTTCTTGGTGTCTGGGGCTGGGCGCTCATGTATGTACCAGCTCACTCCCGGTAGCTGATTGGCGGGGCCTGGTGCCTGTGTCCTGGCGGGGCCCCTTCCGGGGGGTGGGGTGCCCTCAGGCCTCTGGCCTCTGGGCCTGAGGTCCGGTCCTCTCTGGCACAGCTGGCTGCCGGCAGAGCCCGTGGGCACGTCACTGCAACCCCCTCTGGCCTCTGCTCCATGGCTCCTGGGTGACCCCTCGTTTGGGGCTCTCCTCAGCTCTTCCCACAAGGGTGGCACGGTTACCCCCCGGTGGTCCTCCTTGGGTCCTCGTATTCTGGGGCCTCTGGATGTCTGCGGCCTGGATCTCCTCCATACCTGCTTCATGCCCTGGGGTATGGGGCTTTGGCTCCCCACACTCCCTAGCAGATCATTACATGGAGAAACCTTTTGAATAAAAGCGTGCCGATCCACACAGGTGTACACACAGGTGTACACACGGGTGTTCACAGACACAAGCTACACCTTTCTTGGCTGCTACCTCAAAGCACATTGTGCGCTGTCGATCTTGCGTATTGCACAATAACATGTAATATATAGTATCTACTGTTATCTACTGTTAGCTAGTTTATTGTAATGGTGTTGTATTTATTATGTTGCTCTTTTTTGTTTGTTTTCTCGTCTGTTTTTTCTTATCCCCATACAGGTGATCCAGGTGTTTTGATTGTTTTTCTTTCTTTTCTTTTTTTCTCTCTTTCCGCCTTTCTCACCATCTCTTCTTCCCTCTATTTTTCTTTCTCTCCCTCTCTCTCTTTCATTTTTTCTCCCTGTCATATCCCCCAGTCATGTCTGTCCTGTCTGTAACAACCGAAAAATAAAATAAAATAAATACATAATTATAATAAAGGTCAATCAAATGGATCAATATGGCAAGGCCATGATGATTCAATTGGTAAAGTAAATACGCTTGGCATCTTTCTTGGCCTTCAGACAACAATTCTGATGGCTAAAGATCCAAACGTGACAGGCAAAAAAAAAAAAAACAAATTCCCAACAATAATTACACAGTTGAAATCAACACAGATCACAGACAGTAGTTCACTGAGATCATTAAAATCATTCTAGGGTCAAATGGTGGAGAGTCCCAGATTTAAGCTCTGTGGGAGTAGAGTAGGGGATCATAGGGGATAGTAGAGGATCATCAGGGGGTCCTTTGTTCCCTCTTTGGGGGTTACTCCCACAGAGCTTAAATCTGGGACTCTCCACCATTTGACCCTAGAACTGAAGAAGCTTCTTGGATGAGAGGTGAAACATCTTCAAGCAACTTAAAGAAGTCCAAACGCTTTTCTTTCCAAGCTCCTTAGACTACGATGACCTGGATGACTGAGAACCTTCACAGACACATAGGAAACTCCTTGCTACTTTGGATAGCTGAGGGTATTCCTGTTCATGGTCCTTCCACCAGCTGAGAGTATTTCCTGTGAGAGAAAAAGGGGTCTCATCTCTATACTTAAAGGGACGGCTGTGGAGCGTGTGAGCAGCTTCAAGTTCCTGGGTGTCCACATCTCCGAGGATCTCATCTGGACGACCAACTGCTCCAAGCTGGTCAAGAAGGCTCACCAGCGCCTCTTCTTCTTGAGGACTCTGAGGAAGAACCACCTGTCCTCAGACATCCTGGTGAACTTCTATCGCTGCACCATCGAGAGCATCCTGACCAACTGTATAACAGTCTGGTACGGGAACTGCTCTGCCTCGGACCGGAAGGCGTTGCAGAGGGTCGTGAAAACTGCCCAGCGCATCGCCGGAGCACCACTTCCTCCCATAAAGGACATCTACAGGAAGCGGTGTCTGAAAAGGGCTGGGAAAATCATCAGAGACCCCAGTCACCCATCACATGGACTCTTCACCCTCCTGCCCTCTGGGAGGCGCTACAGGAGCCTCCAGGTACCGGAAAAGCTTCTTCCCCACAGCTGTCAGACTCCTGAACTCTGCCTCCTGACATCTGACCCACGTTAAACTTATGGACTGAACATACACACACCCACAACCACTTACACACACACACACAATGGACAACTGTACCCTCATACACACAATAATAACATGGACTGAACCACCACTCACAACCACCAGCACTTTATACAGCCTCTGTAGAAATTATCCACATATCTCACTTATCTTAACTGCACTACTGTATAGTTCTGTGTAAATAATCATTCTGTACATACAATAATTTTTAATCCTACAACTGTTTATAACTTACATAGTTCACATTTCTGTATAACTGTATATCTCATATTTCTGTATAGTTTTTATTTCATATTTATATCCTGTTCATAGCCTGTACATAGCTTGTACTCACTACAGCCTGTACATACTTATAGTTATAGAATATTCATAACATACTTCACACTGTGTACATTATAACATACCATAATAGACTCATTTCTGTAATATACTCACATATCTATATTATTGCTAATATATATTGTAATATATCTATATCACGGCTAAAGCACTTCTGGATGGATGCAAACTGCATTTCGTTGCCCTGTACCTGTGCATGTGCAATGACAATAAAGTTGAATTCTATTCTATTCTGTGTGCAAAACATTGTATGTGTGTCATGCCTGCAAGTCTAGCTGCGAGAGCCATGTTTGGTGCATTATCGGTAACAACAACAAGGTCCTTTGCGTTCAATCCCCATTCAGCCAAAGCGTCGCATTGACATGCAACTGTCTCTGCCGAGCTGAGAGAGTCCAGCACTGTCGCGTTGACTTATTGGTACAACTTCGGCAGAGCGATGTCCATGATGTGTTGTTGGGAAGGCGCGGTGTAACGGGGCTCCAGCGTTTTAATCATATTCCGAAATCCTTTATTCTCCACAACACTCAGAGGCCTCATGTCTTTGCAAATGAAAACAAGTACTGACTGCGTTATTTTTCTTGCACAAGTTGAAGTTGCTGGTTGTTTCGAGAAGTTAACTTCTTCAATTGTCCGTTGAGCTCAGTGTTGCCAACTTAGCGACTTTGTCGCTAAAAAAAGACGTGAAAGCGCGTATCGCTTTTACTCTCAACAAGCAGCGGGTGCTGTAACGCAGTCAGTTCTTCTTTTACTCTTTTACTCTTATGCTGTTTTGTGGATCACAAGGTTTAAAACTACTTATGAACACACAGACACACAAAGTAACTCCACCAGAGTGCCTATTTCGGGTCACTTTTGCCGGTCCAAGCCTGGGTAAAGGAGCAGGGCTGGAATTGTGACATTAAAAAAAACAATAATTGCTAAAAGAAATTTAATTTGTAGTTCTAAATAAACTCTAAATGCATTTAGGAGGTTTTTACTCACTTTATGTCTCTTCTACGATGTTATTTCTCTCTCCAACAACATAGGTTACAATTATATTAGCATGACCAATTATGCAAATTAGGTGATGACGTCATTTAGCGACTTCTAGCGACTTTTAGGACAACCAATAGCGATTTTCCTTACTGAGGAGTTGGCAACACTGGTTGAGCTGGATCACCTCATTTCGTTTTAAAATTAGCATTTGACGTTACGTCGCTATGGTGTCTAGACACGTGTGTTCATAAATTTGTTGTGTTACCCGGATATTTGAATCTGGCATTGCAGATTTTACAGACTGCATAGCTCTTGTCATAGTCTTTATGCCTTCTTTTGTCCTGATTCCAAAATAAGTCCACATAATCAGCTTTGAAAGCTGCTGGGGCTTCACTCATCAGTTAGCTAGCACAAATGGCAACACATCCACTGTTCTACTTCATTAGTTTTGGAAAACTAGACGCTTCTACAGTTATGGCGAGACCTCGTTTTTTCCGTCAACATGAAGGCGGTTAAAACTGCAAACAACTAGTGGCCGGAGTTTAAATTGCAACATACTGTACAAAAGAAATACAGTAAATGCATGTAATTTTTCAATTAAAAAAAATCAATAACACTGATTTTGAATATCAATTCAGTATCATTACACAAAATATTGTGACATTTCGATGTATCGATATTTTCTTACATCCCTATTATAAATATAAAACAAACTCTTACTCTTCAGGAGCTGATGTTCAATTGAGTGCGATAAGAGAAGATCAAATTTAGTCTGAAGCTCCACACGCTTATTCTATAAGTCTGGGCTTTTTACCTTAGCATAGAGCAGGTCTACTTCTTTGATTTGGTTGACTAAATCAAGTCATTCTTTATGGGCCTTTTTCTTCATATTAGCAGTGTAGGAGATAACTTGTCCCCTGAGAAAGGCTTTCAGTGTATTGCTCTGCATTTTTAATCAAATTAAAAAGCTCTCGTTCTTGTTCCTCCATTTCTACCACAAAATTTCTTTGAAAAGGTCCAAAAGAAAATTGTTTAATACAAATGTTTCCTGTTGCAGCTCAGCACCTCTGCTCATCCAAACAAAGTGTCACATTTTCTCACGAACTTTGCGTCATTTTTTCAGTGCGTCCTGCGAAGATCAAATCTCCCAAGTCCAATCTTGCAAGTCTCCCCAGCTTCCAAGTTGCCATCCAAGCGAATCCAAATGATTTTTTGACTTAAAGGTCACGGCCTTTAAGTTCCAAAACACAAAAAAATAGTCCAAGAAAAGGCTATGGGTGGCAGCGGGAGGTTTGTTTGAGAGCGCACTTCTGACTTCATTCTTTACAATTATATACCTTTTATTTCATGGAAAATTATAAACAAAATTCAACCCAATAATTTCTTACAACTTAAACATAAACGAAAGTTAACTTAATCTGCTTTAACAAGTTCAAAAAATTGTCAAAAAATCATTTTAAACCCTCCCGTCATCCCATCTGACATTTAGCAAACAAAAAACATTTCCACCACACCCCTCCATCCCTTAATGCAGTGGTTCCCAAACTTTTTTTGCCAGGCCCCCCTTTGTTTTACAAGAAAAACTCCTTTTTTAAGTTTATGTGTGGACGAGGATTACAGAGTTTGTCACGCGATGACAAAGGTGTGCGCCACGTTATTGTTTACATGAGATGAATTGCAGAATGGCAGATAGAGACAAAATACTGTTCATCTGACTATCTGCAGGTTTTACACGCAGTTACTGTCCCTGCATTTAGAAAGGCAGAGGCGTCACGGTGTAATTATTTTACGTGTATGTCACGGTTCTGGGTCCGTCGGACCCAGTATTTTGAGTTATGTTTTGGTTTACTTTTGCATCATGGATTATTCTTTGTTTCTCTGGTACTTTGTGTTTCAGTTATCTTGGTGTTTTGGATTGTGTTCTCACTCTTGTTGTGATGATGATTAGAGTTTCTGTTATCCATGTTTTAGGAATTGTGGTTTCCCTTATAGTTCAGTTCCATGTGTCATTTTCTGTCTGTCACTCTGTGTTGAGTTCGTGTCTTTGAGTAGTATTTCATGTTCCTGTTTTATTGTGAAAGTCTTTGTCTTAGGTTAGTGTGTCTAGCTTCGCTCCCCCGTCTCGTTAGCCCTGATCTCTCCCAGCTGTGTCTCCCTTCTGTTGCCCATTCCCTCATTACTCCCCTGTGTATTTTAGCCCTGTGTTTTCCTCAACCCGGTGTCGCGTCGTACCCTCAGAATTATGCCTGTGTGTTTCTGTTGCCAGTATCATTGTTCAGTTCATGTTCTTGTGTATCACCAGCAATAAAGCTAAGGTTTTCAGTTTAACTCAGTCTCAGAGTCCTGCGTTTGGATCCTCACCTCCGCCTGCCCGCACACAGAGCCCTGACAGAACGACGCAACCAACAAATGGATCCAGCAGACTCACTGTTCCTCGCGCAGCTGTGGAATTATTGCCGGGACGTTATCCACGCTGAGGACACTCCCAAGAGACTCATCCAGGTTGTTTTTTTTGACAACTTTCTGTCTTCCACCCTTTGTACAGCCAGCTTTTTGGACATTAAAGGACTAACTCAAATAATAGCAGCTCTGCGAGCCAGGTGTTGCTTTGAGCTGTTTGGCATGGGTGGTCCAGGCAAGGAAGATTCCGCGGCCCTTCTGGACGCCCTCGCAGCCTGGTATTCTCAGCGTCAGCATCTTTTCCAATCAAGACTAACCAAGTCCTTCGATACTCCCTTCAGTAAGAGACTGCATCATCACCGTCCTCGCTCCACCACACCTCCGCCGCCTCCAGTAGCTCCAGAAGCTCACTTAGCTGCCCAGCCTCCTGAAGCTCACTTAGCTGCCCAGCCTCCTGAAGCTCACTTAGCTGCCCAGCCTCCAGTGGCTCACTTAGCTGCCCAGCCTCCAGTGGCTCACTTAGCTGCTCAGCCTCCAGTGGCTCACTTAGCTGCTCAGCCTCCAGTGGCTCACTTAGCTGCTCAGTCTCCTGTAGCTCACTTAGCAGCTCGGGCCCCAGTGCTTCCAGTTTCACCTGTAGTTCAGGCCCCTGTGCCACCTGTAGTGCAGTCTCCAGTGCTTCCTGTGTCGCCTGTAGCTCAGTCTCCTGTGCCCCCAGTGTCGCCTGTAGCTCAGTCTCCTGTGCCCTGTTAAGGTTCAAAAATATATTGAGAGAGGGATCTAAAAATAACCACAGATCCAGGCGGGTGGTGCAATTAGACGGCATTTTAATGAACACATGTGTGAGTCCGACCGCTGTGCAGATTTCAGCGTCGAACTGAACTTACAACACTTACACAAGGTTTTATATGGATACAACAACAAAGCCCCCCTCTTTTGCAAAACAGACAATGGTACAGCTTACGTCAATTCAAACCACAAAATGTTCCGTGAACTTTAACATAGTTTAAAGAACATTACGTCTCCTGTCTCGACATCAGTTGCACTTCCTCTAAGTACTTCGGCACAATTCTGCAATTGCAGCAAAAACACATCTCCACTTCTCACCTACCAAAATAGATCTGTTATGGTGTGTATGTGTGTGTGTGAGTGTGTGTGTGTATGTGTGGGTGCCTGCTGTGTAGGCTATGTATGTGTCATGACCTCGTCTACACTCTGGCTGACCTCACACCTCTCATCTTAGCCAGACATACGGCCTGAGCTTTTACACAGATACACTATGAGTGCCTCCTAGACTAAAGGTCACACTCGAATCATAATACTCAAACCATGAAAGAAACTTACTTAAAATGAACCTAAATGAATCTTAAAACTTACATAAAATGATATAAGTGATAAATGATACAAACTTAAATCTTAGCTCTAAAGGATATAAGGATATAACTCCCGGCATCCGACATGTAAGCAGGTGTATTGCAATTCCTTTCAGAGCTCCTGTTCTTCTCACCTTGTATTGGCTGATCATAGCGCCTGCCAAGAGTTTCTGACCTTCACTTGACCAGGAGCCACAGCTCTTTAATATGCTCAAATACAATCATGTATAAAAGATTAAAATCATTTTCATAACACAGGTCTTCCTTCTCAGATCTGCCAATATGTTTGCTCCTCCTAATATATTCTAAAAGCAACCCTAAGCAAAACAATTTGAACTTTCCCCTATCAGTGATCCCTCTAAGTGTGTGTGTGTGGTTACGTGTATGTCCGAACCAAAAACTATGCATGTGTACTCTACTGAATACTGTTTCCTGTCCCACTCACAGTACTTGCATTCAGAGTCTGCTTTCAGTTTCACTTCTGCAACAGCCTGCAACTTCAAACACATGTAACTTTCTGTCCCTGCAGTCTACACAGAAACATTTAAGATTATCGAAGCATTAGAAAACATTTAAAATTATAGATTCAACTCAACAATTTAAAGTGGTTATAACTGGACCTGTAATAAAGACTGATATAATACCAATATATTTGAACATCTGAATGCATCTGAATGCAACATCACTATTAACATGAAATGGTAATGATGATTATAAAAATAGCAGCACATAATAGCAGGAAAATATTTCTATCCTTCACAGCCCCCAGTGTCGCCTGTAGCTCAGTCTCCTGTGCCCCCAGTGTCGCCTGTAGCTCAGTCTCCTGTGCCCCCAGTGTCGCCTGTAGCTCAGTCTCCTGTGCCCCCAGTGTCGCCTGTAGCTCAGTCTCCTGGGCCTCCAGTGCCACCTGTAGTCCAGGCCCCGGTGCCGCCTGTAGTCCAGGCCCTGGTGCCGCCTGTAGTCCAGGCCCCTGTTCCGCCTGTAGTCCAGGCCCCTGTTCCGCCTGTAGTCCAGGCCCCAGTGCCGCCTGTAGTCCAGGCCCCAGTGCCGCCTGTAGTCCAGGCCCCAGTGCCGCCTGTAGTCCAGGCCCCAGTGCCGCCTGTAGTCCAGGCCCCAGTGCCGCCTCCAGCAGTTCAGCCTTCCCCAGTGCCGCCTCCAGCAGTTCAGCCTTCCCCAGTGCCGCCTCCAGCAGTTCAGCCTTCCCCAGTGCCGCCTCCAGCAGTTCAGCCTTCCCCAGTGCCGCCTCCAGCAGTTCAGCCTTCCCCAGTGCCGCCTCCAGCAGTTCAGCCTTCCCCAGTGCAGTCTCCAGCAGTTCAGCCTTCCCCAGTGCAGTCTCCAGCAGTTCAGCCTTCCCCAGTGCCGCCTCCAGCAGTTCAGCCTTCCCCAGTGCCGCCTCCAGCAGTTCAGCCTTCCCCAGTGCAGTCTCCAGCAGTTCAGCCTTCCCCAGTGCAGTCTCCAGCAGTTCAGCCTTCCCCAGTGCAGTCTCCAGCAGTTCAGCCTTCCCCAGGGCAGTCTCCAGCAGTTCAGCCTTCCCCAGTGCAGTCTTCCACTCAACCACCCACTCCACTTTCTCCCCAACCGTCACTACTACCTCTAGCTCAGTCTCCTGTGCAGTCACCTCTAGTTCATTCCCCTGTGAAGCCATCAACTCCACCACCCACTCCTCTTTCACCACCACCAGTAGCTCAGCTCGCACCTGACCCACTGGCCCAGTTCTCCGTAGCAGTTCGGTTTTCTGGCCAGCGTAACATTGAGCCAGGGGTCCCAATTCCCTCTGGCTCTACATCAGCTCCTGCTGGAAGCTCTGATGAGCCCATCCAGCACTCCGTGGCTCCCATGCCGCCACCTGCCTTCTCCGCTGGAGGGTCCGAGGGGCCCGTTCAGCCTCCTGTCTCCGCTGGAGGGTCCGAGGGGCCCGTTCAGCCTCCTGTCTCCGCTGGAGGGTCCGAGGGGCCCGTTCAGCCTCCTGTCTCCGCTGGAGGGTCCGAGGGGCCCGTTCAGCCTCCTGTCTCCGCTGGAGGGTCCGAGGGGCCGCTCCAGCCTTCGTCTCATGTCTCCGCTGGAGGGTCCGAGGGCCGCTCCAGCCTTCGTCTCATGTCTCCGCTGGAGGGTCCGAGGGGCCCGTTCAGCCGCCTGTCTCCGCTGGGGGGTCCGGGGCCTGTTCAGCCGCATGTCTCCGCTGGAGGGTCCGAGGGGCCAGGCGTCAGCCGCCTGTCTCCGCTGGGGGTCCGAGGGCCCGTTCAGCCGCCTGTCTCCGCTGGGGGTCCGAGGGGCCCGTTCAGCCGCCTGTCTCCGCTGGGGGGTCCGAGGGGCCCGGGCTGCCTGTCTCCGCTGGGGGTCCGAGGGGCCCGTTCAGCCATCACCGCCTGCAACAGTCCCGCTGCCATCAGGTTCCGCCTCTGTGTCTTCATCCACGTCTGGTCCAGCTTCATCTCCGCCCTCGTCTGACCCAGCTTCTGCTCCGCCCTCGTCTGGCCCTGCGGTTGCCACACCGTCATGCGACCCAGCTCATCCTGTTCCGCCTCGCCTCTGCCGGCCGTTTTCCAGGCCTCTAAGTTGGCATCTTGGCCGTCGAGGACGGCCTCCGGAAAGAGTTCGTCGCCGCCGCTGGCATCGCGGCCGACCTCCGGATCTGCTCAGTGGCCGCCGTTGCCGTGTGCACGGACGGCCTCCGGAACTGTTTGCCCGTGGCCGCCACTGCCTTCCAAGTGGCCGGCCTCCTGAAGGGTTTTGCCTGCACCGCCGCCATGGCCGTCCGCACAGCCGGCCCCCTGACCTGTTTTGGCTCCTGTGTGGCCGACCTCCGGGTCGAACTCCTGAACTGTTTATGGACTCTTGTTGAGCTTTGGGTTTTGTATTTTCCTGTGCTTTGGGACTGTTTTCTTGTGGTTTTTGAGCTGTCTTGCTCCTTGTTTTTTGTTTGGTTTCTGTCCCTCCATCCTGGACCCCCTCCGCCCACCCTGGCCTGGTGCTTTGTTGTGCTTTTTTGTTTAGGGCTGTCGGGAGCCAGCCCTTAGAGGGGGGGTACTGTCACAGTTCTGGGTCCGTCGGACCCAGTATTTTGAGTTATGTTTTGGTTTACTTTTGCATCATGGATTATTCTTTGTTTCTCTGGTACTTTGTGTTTCAGTTATCTTGGTGTTTTGGATTGTGTTCTCACTCTTGTTGTGATGATGATTAGAGTTTCTGTTATCCATGTTTTAGGAATTGTGGTTTCACTTATAGTTCAGTTCCATGTGTCATTTTCTGTCTGTCACTCTGTGTTGAGTTCGTGTCTTTGAGTAGTATTTCATGTTCCTGTTTTATTGTGAAAGTCTTTGTCTTAGGTTAGTGTGTCTAGCTTCGCTCCCCCGTCTCGTTAGCCCTGATCTCTCCCAGCTGTGTCTCCCTTCTGTTGCCCATTCCCTCATTACTCCCCTGTGTATTTTATCCCTGTGTTTTCCTCAACCCGGTGCGTCGTACCCTCAGAATTATGCCTGTGTGTTTCTGTTGCCAGTATCATTGTTCAGTTCATGTTCTTGTGTATCACCAGCAATAAAGCTAAGGTTTTCAGTTTAACTCAGTCTCAGAGTCCTGCGTTTGGATCCTCACCTCCGCCTGCCCGCACACAGAGCCCTGACAGTGTAGTTGTTTTTTTTCCCTGTGTAATAATATTCAACATTGCTGTCAATACATTTTTCAAAAAATGCTTCTCTGTGCAAAATGGGTTCAAAAACAAAAACAGCTGTGGGATACTGTTTGTCCGTGATTTGAACAGGGGGAACAAATTACGGCAGGATCAGCCTGATATTATTTGTATCCCGCTGTAACTTTACTGCATAAAGAGCTAACATGTCCAAAATGTCAGGAGTAGTTATTACAAGAAGTGTTTGTGAACTAAAAATCAACATTGTTGGATACTGTTTGTCCGTGATTTGGAGAGCCCAGCGCTGCTCCCGACGCAGGGAAACTAATTTTGTAGGGGAGACCTACCTCGGCACTTGTGCAGGTGAAGCCAAAGGGAAGATATGCTTCACCATATTTTCTAGTCTTTGGCTTGGAAGGAAGTTGGTTTGGAAACATATTTGGCGATGCTTCATCTCCTGCTTTGTGTTTATGTGGGAGCCATTATGCTAGCAGCGTCCAAGCTTCCTTTTTTTTTTTTTTCTTTTCATACCGCCCCCCCCCCCCCCCCTGCAATGGCTCTGCGGGCCCCACACTTTGGGAACCTCTGCCTTAATTAATGGGAGTAAAATTAATTACAAATTTACATACCAAAACTAGGCAAGTATATTCTTACAATTTTAAAGAAAAAACAAAAATGAATACAAATTACGATTCATAAACATTCAACAAAAATGGCCACAACAAACACAAACTCACCAAAATAAAACAGGAAGCATAAAAACAGAAAGAGACAGACACACAAACTATATATGGACAAATGTAACCAAATATGGAGACACAAACAGATGAAACCAAGATGAATAAAAGAAGGCGAAGGGAACTAAAAAACCTAAAGTCATTTATGACTAAACTAGAGACATAAAACAATAGAGTTGGAAACTAACAGAGATCAGAAAAACTGACAAGCACAAGTAAACCAAAACATAAGTAACAGAGTCTGGAATAAAAACCTACTTCTTAAAACCCCATTAATAAACAGAGATGGGCAGTAACGCGTTACGCGTTACTGTAATCTGATTACTTTTTCCAAGTAACGAGTAATGTAAGGGATTACATTGCAAAAACGGTAATTACATTACCGTTACTTTCCTGTAGGAACGCTGTGTTACTGCGTTACTAAAACCGTTGCCGTTTCTCAATATGTGTACTTTCGTTCTTGTGTACTCGTGATACGTCATCAGTCGGAGACCAAGTACTGTTCCAATTCGAAGTACACATCAAACCGAGAACGCGAAAAAGTCCCGGATGTGTTCTCGCTCCGCCCGTTTTATCGAGCATGCATCGGTGGTGACTTGTGTGGACTTGGTACAGCTAAATATCCCAGAATGCATTTCGTCCGAAACTCAGACAAAGGCCGTTTCTCAATTCTCAAGTACGTGAGTACGTACTCGCGTCTCGGCCAGTACGTACTCGCCGAAAACGCGAGTACGTACTGGCCGAAAACGCGAGTACGTACTCACGTACTTGAGAATTGAGAAACGGCACGTGAGTTTTTTGCGAGAATGTCTCATGACAGTGACGTAAGCGAGTGCGACGTTCGTGCCAACAGCTGTCTGCAGATCATAATATATCGAGTGCGGAGAGAGTATGAGCGTGCAGCGTTTAAAGCGTGGAAGTACTGACCTTACTTTGAGTTTGATTCCATAAAAAGTGACAAAAACATTAGTGTCCGTTGTGCGTGGGAAGAAAACTTCTTTTTACAGCGAAAAAACCCCTAAACTTCCAAGCAAGCAGCGAGTGTACTACGACGTAATGTGAAACTCACAGAGAAACTCGCGGATTCTTCCACTGACCGCTGCAGCACACCTGCACCAGGGTAAACCTCCGCCTACCCCAGTCCTGCTTTACAGGTGAAAATAGAGCAACAGGACCGCTAGTCTTTGATTTTATTTATTTTCTGCTGTTTTACTTGCATCTATTTTAAAGAGTGAGTGTAAACACACAAAAAATTTTATTTTATGTGCTGGAATGTGCAGAAAATAGGTTTAAATGTTAAACAAATTTCTTCCAGTCAGAGAATGTTGCATATAATTTAAGTTTTGCTTGATGCATAAAGTTAAAAGATTAAAACTAATAAAACAAGTTTTAAAAAGAGACTTTTCTATTTGATTACATTTTGTATGATGGATTATGCAGAAAAAGTAGAATTGGGCTGAAAGATCTATCGCTTTATCACCTATTCAGGTTGTAAATCGTCTTTTTAAAAAGTAACTAAGTAACTAAGTAATTAATTACTTTTGAAAATAAATAATCAGTAAAGTAAGAGGATTACTTTTGGGGGGAAGTAATCAGTAATTAGTTACTGATTACTTTTTTCAAGTAACTT
Organism: Oreochromis grahami; assembly: GCA_029532605.1. Classification (NCBI taxonomy): domain Eukaryota; kingdom Metazoa; phylum Chordata; class Actinopteri; order Cichliformes; family Cichlidae; genus Oreochromis; species Oreochromis grahami. The sequence continues at coordinate 15,712 of JAQSNX010008055.1, forward strand.
GACCAACACTGCTAATAAATTACAACAACTCAAAACACTGGGTCAGCTGACCCAGGATAATGACAACATTGTACTATTATAATATAATAAAATTATATTAGTACATGTGAATGCAAATTGTATTTCTGTCTAAATGTTATTTCTAATAAATATGCTGCATGAATCACATATATAGAACATATTTACATATTACACTAGCTCTTTTTTTCTGTGACCTGTGGACAGTGACTCTACCTCCACACCTAAACAGGAAAATGACTCCAGTCAGAGGTTAAAGTGTGACTGAAAAAGTGGAGGGACCCTAAAATCGGTTTTAGTGTAACATGGGATAAAGAATCACAACTCACAATCATTTTTATTGAGAGCTCTAATAGATCTCCTCAGCACAGGTCAGCTGGTGCTGCTGCTCTTTGAAGCAGTGCGACCACAACTTGTGGACATCTTCACCTGCTCTGGTGAAAAAAAACATTGCTCCACTTTAACCCTTGACTATGGCACTATCAATGATTCATACGTTATATTCATCTTGATGTAGTAATCACTCCTGGCAATTAATACACTATTAGGATAGCCTTTCTTCCATAGGCTCAGATCAGCTGTTGAAGGCATGCAGGTCTGGGAAATAAAAAACTTGAAATAAATAAAAATAAAAAATGTCTCAAACTAAAAGTAATGAGCCTATTTTGGAAATGTAAGAAGTAGAAAGTAAAGATATTGTTAAATATCTTTACTTGTGTTAAAATATGTCAAAATATGAGGGAATGAAAGTAAACAGTTGTCAGCAAAATAAATATTTAAGTGCAGATATCTGAAAATTTGAAGTACAGTAATGAAGTATTCCAACCTCTGCTGAACAGTCAGCCTGCAGACGGCTTCAGCTGCAGTTACCTCATACCTCAGTGCCACAAATGCTGAGAAGCAGAACGTGTGAATAAATAAACTAAGAAGAGCAAGAGCACCAGCCCCCATCATGTACACTTTCTACAGAGGCACCATCGAGAGCATCCTGTCAAGCTGCATCACTGTGTGGTTTGGAGCCTGCAATGCGTCCTGTCATAGAACCCTCCAACGCATAGTGAGAGCTGCAGAGAGGATCATTGGTGTCTCTCTCCCCTCCCTCCAGGACATTTACAGCACCCGTCTCCCTTTGCATAGCGGCTGATCCCACGCACCCAATGCAAAGCTTCTTCAAGCTGCTGCTGTCAGGGAGGAGACTGCGGAGTCTCCAGGCCAGGACCAGCAGACTGAAGGACAGCTTCATCCATCAGGCTGTCAGGAAGCTTAACTCCCTCCCGATTCTGCCCCCTCTCCCCTCTCTCCTCCACGGTCTCACTGAACTCTGTCACACACACACACTCTCTGACTCACTCACTGGCCTGCACCAGTTATTAGTCACTTTGTGGAGCATTGGACTGCCATTACCTCATAAGACTTTGTTGTTACACTATCTCCTACCGTACATTACTAAATCTCCATTTGCACTATTTGCCTATTTGCACTACTTTGCCTGGTTTACACTCAATGTCATTTTTTTTTTTTAACCTGTCCCGTTTGGTTCTTTTGCCATCAGAATTATTGTCTAAAGGCGAAGAAAGATGCCCAACGGATTTACTTTACCAAATGGACCATCCCAGCCTTGCCGTAATGGTCCATTTGATTCACCTTTTATTGTTTATTTTATTTTCACTTGCTGAATACGGGACAGACTTAACTGGGGGAAAGAAAGGGAGAAAGAAGAGGAAAGAACAACAGCGGGGAAGAGGGACGGGGAAAAAGGGCAAAAAACCAAAAACCAACAGAATAAGCAGACAAAAAAATACATATCGATCACCTGGATCACCTGTTGAGAAGAAAAAGAAAGCAAGCAGAAGAAAACGAGAAGTAATAAACAACATCACAATGATCTATGGGAATATGACAGTAAATACTAAATGTTAGACATTATTGTGCAGCGTGAGTGGACAGCGCACAGTGTGCTTTGAGGTAGGAGCCAAAAAGGGTGTAGTTTGTGTGTGTGATCACCCGTGTGTACACCTGTGAGCATGGACGCGCTTGTGTTTAAAGATT
>JAQSNX010008056.1:0-14248 GCA_029532605.1 Oreochromis grahami
TTTTTGAAGCATTTGAAAAAAATTTCCCAAAACCCCCATCTTTATCCTTCAAAAATCATCCCGGGACAGAGACTTGTGTGGTTCCGGGGATCTGCGGGACCCCCCGCCGCGGGGGATCACTCCCCCAGTGCTCTGAATCACTGAGACCACTGTTGCCTTCTCCCCCCAAATCTCCTAGTTCCTCTCTAACCCTTTTACTTGCTTCTCGTTTCTTTCTTCCGATGTTGCATTTCCGGATAGCTACATCTGTCGCAAAACCCCCATCCTCTGCTTGTCCACAACTACCTTTTCCGGTTGGTTAGATTCCCCAGTTTGTCAGTATGTATCTAGAAGCCCCCCATTTTACATCGGGACCTCATGGCCATTTCACCATTTTCCCTGTATATTTACAGCCCACGGGTTATGGCTTTACATGTATGCCCTGCCCCGACATCTTGCCCCCTGCTTTGTGTGCGGGTTGCCCGGGCATTTTTGACAGCCTGCACCTGGGCTTGCCGGGTGTGATAGACCCCAGCCTCAAAGGATCTTGTGCTCAACTTGTTCCTGTGCCCATGTTTAGTGCATTATGCTGTCTTTCAGTTCAGCTTTGTCCAGCCAATGGTAGGATTTCAAATGTCAGGCACTTTTCTACGGTACATACCAAGGGCCTGCCCTTTCCATGATGGTTCTTCTAGTTGCTCCTTTTCTTTTTTGGGGTTTCTGCTGTCAGGATTCATAGCAGTATTGGGGTCATTTTCCTGTGTACTCATGGATGTTATGTTGTTTCATCCGGGAGAGTGGTTCTGCCCTTCCGTCATTGGCCTCCTTCCTTTCACTTAGTGTACGTCTCAGGGTGCTGGATTTGGGGCAAAACCCTCTTAATGGTAAGAGCTTCTTGCAATTCAGTGGCTTCATCTTCTCCTTTCCCCAGCTTACTATCCTAGCAAGGTATAATCCCGCAGGGGGCAGGTGTGATTTCCTGGATCTTGTTTTTTCCATTTAGCTGCCTCTTCAGGACTTGCCTTACTCTGTGGATTTTGGTTGCAGCTTTCCTATCAGCCTCTTCATGGTTCCTGTTGTCTGCAATTCCCAGGTTCTTGTAGCTGTCCTTAAAATCTGCAATATGCCTTTAGTAGGGGATCCCCTCATTTTACACCTTCCCTCCTTTGTTACCACCCACTACACTTCTCCCGAATGATATTCCAATATCAGTGCTGTACATCCTATGATGTGGATCAGAAAATTGATGTTTGTTTACCCTGGCATTCAGCTTGATATCATCCATGTAGGGGGGCAGCTGAAAATTGTTCTTTCCCATAGGCAGTGAACGTGTCAGTTTTGTCAAAATCTTATATGCAGAAGCAGTGAAATAAGCATCCCTTGGGAAATCCCCCCTTGAGGGGCTGTAAATTATTTGAGTTGGGGTCCCATTTTTTTTGCCCCATTTAATTCCTAAGGTTCTTATTTTTAAAGTTACCCCCCTTTTCCAGATTTTTTTACATAGACCTAGTTGTGACAGTTGTAAATCATCAGTTGGTTCTTTGAATTTTGGACTTGGCTACTAGTTGTTTCACCGTTGGGGATGCTGGGTATTAATGATTCCATGGGCCCCAAACCCCTAGGGAACCCCTTCCGCTGGTGTTATTTGCATGAGCATTAACAGCACCCTGTCCTCACCCCTTTGTCCACCATGGCATTCGGCATTCTTGGTATAACACTTATCAGCAGTATTGGGACTAATGCTTTTTAATTTGGTTACAGTAACTACGTTATTATTGTGGTAACAGCACGGCTAGTTATTATCAAAACCGGGAACGCGTTCTGTTCTGGTTTAGATAGGCTGTCCCGCTCGGGGTGGTTTGGGGCTTCCAGTTCAAAACTTTAGCAAATGGAAGCCAGCAGGGGGATGAAAAAAAGGGAGGCGGGAAAGGAGCCCAACCCCCGCCCGCGTGTCAGGTGAACTGAACTTCAGGTAAGAAGGAACCTGCAGTCTATCTGAGTCAGAATAAACCCAAGTTTGGACACAAAGCTGAAGCTGCACAGCTGCCTCTTCTTCTCTCATTCTCTCCCGTTTTCTACTTCAATCACGAAACTGATCAATGATCAGCTGATCGGCTTTTCTCTCTTGTTTATTTCGCCCACTTTGCACCAAAAGAGGAAACCAGCGGATGTCGCGTTAAACAACAGCAGCACGTTTAAGCTTGATCAGCTGTTAGAATTTATTTAATATTAATTTCTAGTATCAGCTGATGTTTGTGGAGCCACAGCTGTAAAGCTGCTGGTCATGATATCGGTTTGGTTATCTGGGTGAGAGGGAAACATGAAGATGAAACCAGGAGATGTCCTTACTGAATCATCAGAGCTGAACAGGTGATGAAAAACAGGTTTACCTTTTAGGTGACATGGATGAGTTGAAGGGAAGTTATGAAGTTTCTGAAGAAGACGAATCTGAGAGGGCGGCTGTGTGAAGGCGAGGAACCCAATACACGAGCTAAACCAGCGGGGATAACTCAAAAGGCAGGTCTTTATTAATGGGAACATAAGTCATACAAAACTATACTGGGAAAAACTAGAGCTGAGGCACTGGGAAAACACTGGGAAGACAGGAGGGAAAGCACACAACCTAGAGGGACGACGCAACAGGGAACAAAGGGATACTCAGACATAAATACACAGAAGGTAATGAGGAAGTGGGAACACACGGGGAACACAGCTGAGGACAATCACCTATGACAGAGCGGGGAGACACAAACTGAAAATACTGACACTAAGATGTGGACCTTAAACACAACACAGAGTACACAGAGAGGAGCACAGAGAGAGGCAGAGAACAAGAAGGATAGCGAGGTGATGAGGAGAATACAGAACACAAAGGATGGAACACAGTACCAGAACAAACACCACAATACACGCACGACACGGGGGAAATCCAAATACCAAACAATCCTATGAACACAAAGAACAAAATATAAAACCACAGGAAAACTAAGAACACTGGGTCAAAATGACCCAGGACCATGACACAAATAACACCAGGATCCTTTTCTAAGTAGCTGACAGCTGGTAACTGTGCAGGGGCGGGTCTAGCAAAGCTTTGCCAGGGGGCCAGGTAGGGCATTAACAGGGAAAGGGGGGGACAAGGAAATACTTTTCTTTATTATTCTCATTTAAAATGTCTCGCTTTAAAAAAAAATAATTATCTGTGTCTTACAACAAACAATTGATAGATTGATACATATATACCATCAGAACAGTGTACATCACTGTCACAACAGTGTTTGTTTTCATTCAAAGGCTTTATGATTTTTCCTATAATGGTGGGCCGGTCTCTAGTCAAAATGCCCGGGACGATTTTTTTGTCCCAGTCCAGCTCTGTATGCAGCTCATCTGCAGTCTGGTGTTACCTACATCTTCCTATTCAGAAGGCAGAATTTCCAAGTTCTGAGTACAATCAAAAGCACCACGACTGCAGTTTTTGTGTTGGATGTAAAAAGCAGGCTAGAATCATGGCGGCGGTCAACGACAGTCCAGGCGTGGATTTCTCTCGTGGAAATGTGCACATTATTTTTTCCTTTCTGTTGGTAGGTGGCACAGTGCATTTGTGGCAAGTAAGCAAGCTAGAAGACTGGCAATCCAGTTACAGAAGCAACACATTAACAAGAGAATTCTGAGTAAAACCAAAAGTTACTTTCCCTAGTAACTAGTTATTTTGAAAGTAACGAGTAACTTGAAGTAACTGAGTTACTTTTTTAGAGAAGTAACTAGTAATGTAACTAAGTTACTAATTTAAAGTAACTTACCCAACACTGCTTATCAGGGTGTCCTGGTTCCTTAACACCTGATGTAGACCTTGTTAATCCAAGCACCATCCGAGCTGGTATGGCTTCAGTTATATAACTGAAGCCATACCATCTCTCGCTCATATCCGAGGTAGGCTTGGGGGCCTAGCCTGGGGACCCTTAGTGGATACAGATGCCCTGGTAGGGAGTGAAATTATTTTGATGTGTTTTTGATATCTGTGTTTTGATAGTGTACCATCAGGGCTAATTTGGTGGAATTGAGTACCTGCACAAGAAAAACTTGAACTATGACTTTTTGAATCCTGGATGACTCTGTGTCCTCCCTGTTCATTCATTGAGCTGTTAGAAGTATCTTTTGTATAAGTACCTGCACAGTCCCAGCCAGACGTGGTCTGTGAGGGAGAAAGGAATGAGGCCCAGCAGCTGCTCCAACTCGCTTTGCTCCTGTTGGCTGCGAAGGCTGAGCAGGTCCCAGTAATAACGTCTACAGTACATCAGAGCATCAGACCAGCAGAGCCTCTCTCCCACCACCATCACGTTCCTGCCACCAAGCTGCACACTCACAGTGGGAGGAGCAGTAGGAGGTGTTGGAGGAGTTGGTGAAGGAGTAACAGCTGCTGGTGCTGGAGAGCAAAGTTTGTTAGGTTTCTGTTTGTTTCAACCGTGTTTATTTGTTTTTATTTTATTTTGACAGGTTCAACTGTAATGTTTCCTTCAGCTCCAAAGTAAATGAAAATGAACACTGAAAGTTAGAAAGTCAGCAAGGTGAACTGAGTCCAATTTTTCTAATGTAAAATAATAAATATGAGAAAAAATATAAAAAGGGAAAATAAAAAAAAGCAACTTCCACATATACCACTAGAAAACAACCACTATACCAGGCAGAGAAGCAAACACCTCCACTTCACACAGCGTCAGAATTTTCTGAGATCCTGGTATGATCACATTGATGTAGCGACCTTCCATTTCATTACACTGGAATGTGTATGTTGGTGTACCTGCTAATGATTCAATAATGCCACAACTGATGGAATTATTGAAACATCAAAGAGAAATGTGTCAGTTTTACCTAATATTTGTTCAAACAGTTATCTGTTGTTTAAATGGGAGAAAAAAAATGAATAAATAATGATGGAGAAATTTTCCAGTTGTCAGAAATCACGTCTCACCTCGGGTTTTGATTTCCATTTTGATCCAGTGAGTCCCCGATCCGAATCTCTGCCCCAAGAATCCTTTCAATTAAATTATCTTGTCTGTTAATGATCGTGACAACACTGACCTTATAGACAGCTAACAAGTCTACTCTCCACCAGGGACTTTTTTCTTCTGTAGTATGGGTACAGCCTACATCAACCAAGTTTCCATTTTTGTACCCATCAACAGCTTTTGATGACAGAAAAGGTTTATTGGGCCAAGTCGATGACTGTGCTGTTTGTTTGTCTAAGGCCATGTTTGGAAGCGGTTCGACTAAATTGTTGAAAGGAAAAAACAGACATGAATCAGTATCAGGCAGATGTGTGTCTTCTTCTGTCCAGGAAGAAACACGTTCACAAAGCGACCCTCCATGCTGCCTCCATCACACCAGTATGTGTAGGTTTTACCTGCTTTGATATGTGAGATGGAAGCACACCTGACAGCAGAAAGGGTTAGCGCAATATTATGTTAGTATTATGGGCCTCGTGTTAAAAGAGATGTAACAGACTCAAGGACTAGAAAATAAACTAACCCCCGAAGTATTCTCTTGTTATCATCATCTTGTCTCAAGAACCAGTATGAACATGTCTGAGTTTTTGTTCCAAAACTGAAACTAAGAAGTTATCACTAAAATAAGTATTTGATGCTGAATGAAAGCATAACTTTATGCTTGGTAGAGAAACCCTTGTTGGGAAGTACAGTAGTAAGATGTTTTTTGTAGTTGGTCCCAGGTTTACACACATCTCAGGAGGGACTCTGGCCCACTCCTCTTTACAGAAACACTCTAAATAATTTAGGTTTTTCAGCTGCCAACTTGAAGCTTTAGCTCCCTCCACAAATTTACTGTATTACTGAGTTCTGAGACTGGTTAGGCCACTCCATGGCTTTAATATGATTCTTCTTTAGTCATTATTTGTTTATTTGGTGGTATGTTTTGGGTCTTTGTCATGTTGGAAGACCCATTCATTACCCATTTTCAGTGTTCTGGCTGAAAATGTGCAAGTTCTAGTGTAATATTTTATGGTACATGGCCTGTCTATTGACCCCTCAGTGTGGTGAAGAGTTGTCCTGTATCTCTACTACAACTACTACAACGACGACGACGACGACAACGACAACAACAACAAACTTTATTTATATAGCACCTTTAAAAACCAGTGGTATAACAAAGTGCTTAACATACGAGAGGGTCAGATATAAGTAAAAGAGAAAGATGAAGGCCATGGCAAAGTACCAAACATGCTAGCAGGTTAATCGCATTACAAACCTTTGTGCTTGAATATGGAGTTGGTGATCATACTCATCATTTCTCTTCTAGCAATTAAAGCAGGTCAATTTGATATTAAAGAGCTGAGTTTTAGTTTCATCTACCAAAGCACTTTCTTTCAATCCTTCTCATTTACATGTTTACTGGCAGGCTTATGACTGGCCTGTACTGCGCCGTCTTGAGCAGAAAGACCTTGCAGGTGCTGTTACGACCCGGCTCAAAAGCTGCAACATAAATATGGAGACTAATACCAGAATTTCACAGAGAAGAGGTTTTATTTTAAATTACATAACAACTTGGCTAAAATAGCTGGTACCACTAAGACAAAGACTAGTGAGCCTTTACGAAAGCCCGCCTCAGGTATGCCTTTATCTACACCTGACTAGGTGTGGTCAATTAGCAACAGCTGAACATTCTTGCACTGCCACTGCAAAGAGATTAGGGGCTGCAGGGGGGTGTAACAGGTGCTGTAAGATTTCAGTCCATTGTGGCATAGTAGGTTAACAATAGTGTTCTTGGTGACTGTGGTCCCAATTTCCTTTACATCATTAACAGGTATAGTTTTGGGCTTATACACCACCTTTGTCATGATCTTCTTCTGCCCGTGAGTCAATAACTTGCATGGCTCTCCAGACCAAAGGCAAGTGATGGTCATTTTGCCTTTCTTCCATTTGCGAATAATCGCATCAACCAACCTCTAACCAAGCTTCTTGCTGATGGTCTGGTAGCCCATTCCAGCCTTGAGCAGGTCTATAGTCTTATCCCTGACATCCTTAGTTATCTCTTTGCTCTTTCCAATTGTGGTGGAAAGTTTGGAATGGAAGAAATTTATTTTGTGGACATGTGTGCTTTATACACATTGAAGATCAGGACTGTCTGTAACTGATTGACTGATTTATGTCTAATTCAAACTCAGTCATTCTATGAAAGCCAGAAATCTGGCTATTATTAGCACCACAGTATGCTAGTTGTCATGTTGCAGATAAACTTTAACATATTGCTGTTCTACTTATTCTAAAAATGAATTTCATAATAAAAATGGACCAATATTAATTCACGTCATTACCTGGGATTGTTGTTTCCATTGTTCTCCAGTGAGTTTCCTATTCTGATCTCAGCTCCATCCAGTCTTTCAGCACAGCAGTCTCCTCTGTTGGTGACTTTTACAGCAGTGGCTGTAAAGCTTCGCTGCAGGTCCACCCTCCACCAGGGGTCGGTCTCGTCTTCAGCGGTGTGGCTACAGAACCCATTGCTGTAGAACGAGTTCCATCTGCCATCGATGGCTTTGGACGCCGTGGCAACAGAGAGTGTAGATGACTGGGTAGCTTCTCCTTTGTGTGCCACATTGGGTAATGGGTATCCTTGAAGGAAAATCAGTATGAGCCCATTTCTGCACAAGGTGCAGAACATTTAAACATTGCATTTGGCTGTCATGACACATTCTGGCTCAAAACCCTTTCACCCATATTCTCCTATAAGAAAACTTTCTTAAATCCAAAACAACCTGAAATGAAACACCGATTGATTTTTTTCTTTAGTATTTGACTCTGTTGCTCAAAGTCAACCAACAACCAAGGCCAACAAGTCCAGGGAGTCTGTGAACTACCAGACTTCTGTATCAGCATCAGAATAAAAATGTGATTACCGTAGTACACTTCAACCTCGCAGAGATTTAGGACCTTCCCACTTCCTGGGAGAAACACAGTGACATAGCGTCCCTCAATAGAGCTACATGGAAAGTAGAACGTCTGTCCACTGGGAATGTGAGAGATGACTGCACACCTGTGTATGAACAACAAAAGAAATGCAGAAAGAAATTGAAGGAACTATGACTGATTGCAAATTTATTATGTTAGTCTGTATCAAGCTGTTTCACCTCACACTCTCAGGGTCACTGAAGTTTGCTGACTTTCCAATCCAGATTTCTGCACCATCCAACCTGTTTTCAAATCCTGCTCCATTGGTTATCACAACAGCACCAATTGTATACACTCTTGCCAGGTCTACCCTCCACCACGGATCAGACTGTGATAAAGTAAGTGTGCAGGACCCTTTCTGATAGTTCTCGTCTCTGTTGCCATTGACGGCCTTGAAAGCAAATCCGATGTTGTCTCCATTTGAAGACTGCACAGCTGTCTTATTCAGTGCCAGGTTAGGAAGAAGATGCCCTCGATGGGAAAAACAGACATAATTAGTCAAAATTCATAGATTGCACTGGGGGCTTGGGGTTGTGCGACAGGGGTCAGGGTAAGTGTACCTGCTGGTAGTCCCGATGCATTCATGAAGGAAATGCCTGTTTACAAACAAGATTAATTCAATTTTATTTACTCTTCAGCATGAACAGAAACTCCTGCGGGAAAAAATAGGTTGCACCAATGTCTTATACATAAAAAGACATTAAATTAAAAGAAATAAAATATATATATATATATATATATATATAAAATAAATGCACATGCATTACAACCTGGACTTCTTCCTGCATGCTTAATCATCCAGCTAAGTAAATCCCAAAAAGTTTATTCTGTTCATCTGGACGTAGCGTTTTGTGGGAGAAACGTTTCGTCACTCATCCAAGTGACTTCTTCAGTCTCAGCTGACTGCAGGTTTCCCCAAACCTTATAAACAGTGTGTTTGCATAATGACTGAAACCAGCCCACTGAAGGAACAATGGGCCAGGAGGTCAGTTCTTTAATTTTAATTATGCAAATTCTCATGACCATTGATCAACAACCACTGACTAAAACCCACTGATCAAAGGATGATTGAGCATGCATCAAGACGTTTTAACCCACTTTGGAAAGGACTGCCTAAAGCTTGTATGAGCAAACAGCACGTAAGATGACGGATTACAGGAACCACCCGAGATTCAGTCTCAGATGGAGAAAAAACAGGATTACTCCTAAAAGTCTGCAAACGAGCTCTTCAGTTAAAGGCTTCCGGGCAACAAAAATCCTCCAGACGGCACAGCACCAGCTGCTTAATGAACAGGTAAGGTAAACAAATTTTACCATCGACATGCTGAAATCTCAAGAGGAGCGGATCTGACAGAGTGTCAAGGCTAGCAGGGCAAGCCGTGTGAGTTTTAATAGAGGACCCAAGATGCAGGCAGCTTCAGGTGCAAGTGAGCTTTATTAACACGGATGGACACAAACCAGAATGTAGCAGGCACAAAACCAAACCTAAGAGAACCTAAACTGGGAAAACTAACAAAACTAACCTGAAACCGGAACAGAGACACATGGAGACTCAGAGAAACAACACAGACGAACCAGCAACGAGGACGAGGTAACACACACTATAAATACACACGCCAGGAATCAGGGGAAGGGAAACAGGAGGGGAACACACCTGGAAGACATCACAGCTGACGAGGTGGAGGAACGTAAACAGGACACACTGACATAAGACACAGACCGTCATAATAAAACAGGAAACACATACACACAAAGACACAGACTAGCAAACGCGGACTTAACACAGGAGAAGACGGCAGAACAGAACAACACTAAACAGGAGGAAGAACAGAACCAAAATGACACTAGTGGAAAACACAAAACGCTGGGTCAAAAGGACCCAGGATCGTGACAGTACCCCCCCCCCCCCCCAAAAGGCTGGCCCCAGACAGCCCAAAAACCAGAAAACAACCCGACCAGGGTGGGCGGCGGGGGTCCAGGAAGGAGGGCTCGAACCCAAAACAAAACAGGAGCACCAGAAACACAACACGAGTCCAAAACCAAAAGACAGAAGGAAACACACCAGAACACAGGAAAACAGTCCAAAACAGAACACCTCAGGGGGCCGGCCGTGAGGACGGCAACGTGGACACAGTTCAGGGGGACGGCCAGGGGGCCGACCACACCGGAGCCCAGACAGTTCAGGGGGCCGGCCGTGCGGACGGCAGCGGCGGCGACGTGGTCACCGTTCAGGGGGCCGGCCGTGAGGACGGCAGCGGCGGCGACTCAGGCGAAGGCGGTCCGGGGGCCGCCCACGACGGCGATGGCGCCTGGCCCGTGGCCTGGAAAGTGGCCAGTCAGCTGCAGACCCCGACGGGGTAGGACCAGGCGACGCTGAAGACTCGGAGGCTGGACCAGGCGATGCTGAAGACTCGGAGGCTGGACCAGGCGACGCTGAAGACTCGGAGGCTGGACCAGGCGATGCTGAAGAGGCCGCAGGTGATGGCGTGGAAGCCGGAGAAGAAGAGGCCGCGGGTGACGGCGTGGAAGCCGGAGACGAAGGCACTGCAGCTGGACGGATCCCTTAGACCCTCCAGCGGAGACGGGTTGCCGAACGGGCCCCTCGGACCCTCCAGCGGAGACACGAAACGAAGGCCGGAGCGGTCCCTCGGACCCTCCAGCGGAGACATGAAACGAAGGCCGGAGCGGTCCCTCGGACCCTCCAGCGGAGACACGAAACGAAGGCCGGAGCGGTCCCTCGGACCCTCCAGCGGAGACATGAAACGAAGGCCTGAGCAGTCCCTCGGACCCTCCAGCGGAGACGGGAGGCTGAACGGGCCCCTCGGACCCTCCAGCGGAGACGGGAGGCTGAACGGGCCCCTCGGACCCTCCAGCGGAGACGGGAGACGGGAGGACCCTCCAGCGGAGACGGGGGCCCCTCGGACCCTCCACCCTCCAGCGGAAGGCAGGTGGCGGCATGGGGGCCGCGGAGTGCTGGATGAACTCAGAGCTTCCAGCAGGTGTTGAAGTAGAGCCAGCGGGTATAAGGACCTCTGGCTGAATGTGTAGAGAACCAGGTGAGCTAATGTGTCGCTGACTAGGGGACTGAGCAGCTACAGGGACCTGGGCTAATGGTTCAGGTGGGAGCTTGGCTGCTAATGGTGGTGAAGCAGGTGACTGCACTGGGGAAGGCTGAACTGCTGGAGACTGCACTGGGGAAGGCTGAACTGCTGGAGACTGCACTGGGGAAGAACTGCTGGAACTGCACTGGGGAAGGCTGAACTGCTGGAGACTGCACTGGGGAAGGGTGAACTGCTGGAGACTGCACTGGGGAAGGCTGAACTGCTGGAGGCGGCACTGGGGCCTGGACTACAGGCGGCAATGGGGCCTGGACTACAGGCGGCACTGGAGGTACTGGAGACTGAACTACAGGCGACACTGGGGGCACAGGAGACTGAACTACAGGCGACACTGGGGGCACAGGAGACTGAACTACAGGCGACACAGGAGACTGAGCTACAGGCGACACTGGGGGCACAGGAGACTGAACTACAGGCGACACTGGGGGCACAGGAGACTGAACTACAGGCGACACTGGGGGCACAGGAGACTGAACTACAGGCGACACTGGGGGCACAGGAGACTGAACTACAGGCGACACTGGGGGCACAGGAGACTGAGCTACAGGCGACACTGGGGGCACAGGAGACTGAGCTACAGGCGACACTGGGGGCACAGGAGACTGAGCTACAGGCGACACTGGGGGCACAGGAGACTGAGCTACAGGTGACACTGGGGGCACAGGAGACTGCACTGAGGGTGAAGCTGGGAGCACTGGAGACTGCACTACAGGTGGCACTGGAAGCACTGGAGACTGCACTACAGGTAACACTGGAGGCACTGCAGACTGAACTGAGTGTGGCACTGGAGACTGAGCAGCTAAGCCAGCTACTGGGGGCTGGGGAGGTGTGGTGGAGCGAGACTGGGACGAGGAGGCGGAAAGTTTGTGTAGCTCCGAACTTGGAAGTCCCAAATACAAAGCAAAAGCTTGCAGCGGAGTAAGCCCAGTGTCTTCCACCACATAATCCTTCTTTCGCCGCTGCCTGCCCCTCCTGCAGGGCCTGGATTCTGAAAGCAGCGGTGGAGTGACACCAGAAACCTGAGCTGAGAGCGAGCGAGCAGCTGACCCTGGCGACTGAGCTGAAAATAGCTGCTGGGCGGCTAGCTGAGCTTGGGGCTGCTGAGCAGGGGAATAGCTGTTCGCTTTAGCCTCGGCCACACAAAACACAGCCCCGGAGTAAACAGTTCCACAGTCCGAAAAAGAAACAGAGTCCTTACTCACCACAGCCGGCGATTTAGAAGTCTGAACATCCGGCTGTGGGGTGGCGCGCCAGCGGCGCGATCGACATTTCTTCCCCGCAGACGGCTCCGATGGGCCGGGCATAATCACATCCGGCGGTTCGGGCAGCGAGGTAGTAGTGGCGGAGAGAAGGTGTGGTGTGAGGCGGAGAAAAGCCTGCATGGTCGGGGAGAGCGATTCCAAAAGCCATGGCAGGCCGGAGAAGAGCCGTTGTAACCGGCTTTCAACGACGTGGCGAAGCTCCTCCGGAGGGTGTTCTAGCCACAGGTCAAGAAGATTCTCCACATTGTAAACGATGTCGTCCCGGAGCTCCTCGGACGGGTTTACTGCTGCTGGGTCCATGGTGGCTGGTTCGTACTGTCAAGGCTAGCAGGGCAAGCCGTGTGAGTTTTAATAGAGGACCCAAGATGCAGGCAGCTTCAGGTGCGAGTGAGCTTTATTAACACGGATGGACACAAACCAGAATGTAGCAGGCACAAAACCAAACCTAAGAGAACCTAAACTGGGAAAACTAACAAAACTAACCTGAAACCGGAACAGAGACACATGGAGACTCAGAGAAACAACACAGACGAACCAGCGACGAGGACGAGGTAACACATACTATAAATACACACGCCAGGAATCAGGGGAAGGGAAACAGGAGGGGAACACACCTGGAAGACATCACAGCTGACGAGGTGGAGGAACGTAAACAGGACACACTGACATAAGACACAGACCATCATAATAAAACAGGAAACACATACACACAAAGACACAGACTAGCAAACGCGGACTTAACACAGGAGAAGACGGCAGAACAGAACAACACTAAACAGGAGGAAGAACAGAACCAAAATGACACTAGTGGAAAACACAAAACGCTGGGTCAAAAGGACCCAGGATCGTGACACAGAGACTTACAATGCTTCTAGATGAGAATACTCTTAAAAAGGTGTTTGACTTTCCTGAGAAGGCTTGTCTAGCACAGCACAAGAAGTCTAAGACCAGGCAACAAAGGAAGTTTGACTTACTTGTTGTACGTCAGAAACCACAGCAAAATACGGAGAGTGTCCCCAGCGGCCAGAAGAGACAAGGATGGGACACCGAGGATGGGGACAAGTGGGTGAAGATAGACAGCTCACCCAAACAGAGAAAAACATCCTTGCTAAATGGATGAATTTTGCTGTCACGCCGAGACAACTCCCACTAGGGATGGGTATCGTTTAGGTTTTATCCGATACCAGTACCAAACCGGTACTTTTGAAACGGTGCCGGTGCTTAAAGAATGGAGAACACACAATTTGTCCTAAAACCTCTCATTTTTAGCTGTTTTTCCTTTTTTGATAACAATGTTAGCCTTTTCTGCAGCTATAGGGCATATATGGTCTCATTCTTGGCTGGAAGCAGTGCTTAAACAATAGAAAAAACACAAACTTTGTCCAAAAACCTCTCATGTTTAGCTGTTTTCCACTTTTTCTTTGGTCATTTTAGCCTTTTTTGCCAGGGTGAAGGGAGTATCTGCCATCAAACAAGAAGACAGCCGCATGTAACTACGACGGTGTTAGCTAGTTCACCTTACATGCATTAATGTAATAACGTGGTTAGCCTACTCAACGTTAATTACACACGAACAACATTAAGCTACTCACGCAGAGAAGAACGGCTGCTGCTGACATCATCATCCTCATCATTTCTGCTACGCTGGCAGGGCTAGGGGCCAGGACTCTCCTCTTCGGGTTTTTGGGGGATGTTGCTAACTCCGGGTCCGATAACAGGCACCACACCCGCAGTAGATGTGCTCGGTGTGAGGTCTCGCAGCAAGCTATCAAACATGCGCATTTCTCGGCTTAAAAAAAACGCTATGCGTCACCAGGCGTTTCATCAGATTCGAGGTGTTACCTCCTTTGACAGTATCACCTTAAAACACTTGTTGCAGGCTGCTGAGTTTGCATATTTGGCTCTGAAGTACAGCCAGACTTTTGGGCCC
>JAQSNX010008057.1:0-15100 GCA_029532605.1 Oreochromis grahami
TGATCACAAGTTTATTTAATTATTTTTCAACCCAACAAAACAAATAAACAAGAACATGATGCTGATGCTATGAACACTCTACACACATTAGTCAAGTTACAGGAAAACTGCTGCGCATGTGAAAGACGAAGCTGAACTCATGGATACGCTGCATACTTGAGTTATCATAGTTCTGTTTCTCTCTCTTTGATGAGTTCTCAGCCAGCTCCTGATCTGATGATGTGTAGCTTGCTCATCAGCTCAGAAGAGACAGCAACACAACCTCACACAGTGGTTGCGTGCTTTGCCCACAGTGGCAAAGACTTACATTTTCATATTCAATTCAGCTTCTCCGTCATGTAGTTTTCAGCTGTTTTATAAAGGGTTCAGCATATTAGTTGTTTTCATATCTGTGCTCTACATCTCAACAATGGCTCATATTAGGATGACAGTTTTCAAACAGGTCAAGTGCCTCTATGCACGTAATTAGGTAAAATATTTGCCTATTTTACTTCATCTCATATGTCATTGTACTGAATTTGAGCAACCCTAAGCTTAATGCAGATTGCTTTTAACACTTATCCACCTCAATCAAATCTGTGGTCTGAAGCACGGCTGTTGTTGATCAGGGCAAGCTAAAAAAAATAATCTAAACATGTGTGTGTGTATTGGCAGTTTTGATGGGTACTAATCATTTATTACAGGTGGGGTTACTCAGGCTTGCGCTTAGGACACTCTCTAGCATAGTGACCCCTTTCTCTACATGCATAGCATTTCTCCTTCCTTCTGTCGCGTTCCCACCTAAATCCCCGCGGGCCTTCACCTTTCTTATTCCTGCCCCTATTCAGCCCTCTTCCAGTCTGTCCCTGGAAAATGATTTTATCTGCTAGGGAAGCACCGACTGCAAAGTTTTGTGACTTCTTCTGTGTTTCTTTAATTCCTTCCTGTGCACAGCGGGTGCAGTTAATGCATGTGAAGGACCGATCAGAGTTATGATTAACATTTTGATTCCTAATGAAATCAGCAATGGGTGGGTGGAAGCCATTCACCAGAGCATAACTTAACTGCTGCTGATGTGGGCTGGCCTTCTCTGCACGCTCTTCAAGGCTGCTGTGTTTTCAGAAAACTTCTGAAGGTGGCAGGTCTCTGTGCAGTGGCTGAAGTCTGTGATGTAGACGGTGAAGAGGAAGGGGGAGAGGATGGTCCCTAGTGGTGCCCCTGTGTTGCTGATTACCTTGTCAGACACACAATGTTGGAGACGCACATATTGTGGTCTTCCTGTCAGGTAATCAACAATCTAGGACACCAGAGAAGCATCCACCTGCATCGCTGTCAGTTTATCACCCAGGCTTGATGGTGTTGAATGCACTGGAAAAGTAGAAAAAACATGACCCTCACAGTGCTCGCCAGCTTTTCCAGATGGGTGTAGACAAGATTGAGCAGGTAGATGATGGCGTCCTCAGCTCCAAGGCGGGGCTGGTAAGCAAACTGTAGGGGATCCTGATGTGGTCGGAGCTGGTCCAAGATGAGTCTTTCTACGGTCTTCATGACGTGGGAAGTCCGCAACACAGACCTGTAATCCTGGGTGACATTGTCCCTTTGGTACAGGGATGAGGCATGATGTCTTCCATAGCACTGGGACCCTCTGCAGACCCAGACTCAACATGAACACTTTATGAAAGACTCCAAAAAGCTGGGGGGCGCAGGCATTGAGGACATGGGGACTCACCCCATCTCGTCCAGCAAACTTGCCTGAGTCGAGTCTTCTCATTTGCCTATAAACCTACTCGTGAGTGAAAGCGATAGGTGGTGGAAAGGTGTCAGGACTTTCACAGGAAGCAACAGTGCTATGTGGAGGGGGAGAGAGAGACAGGTGTGGCTCTGGATTTCAGGCTGACTACAGGTAAGACTGTAGGTCAGTGAGCATTCACTGCATCAGTCTCCTTGTTCATATCACTCCTCACATCAAAAGCTCCACAATTAACACTCCTTTCCCTTTATTGCAGTACCCTCTGTTCCTGTGAGACGGGGGGCTACATTTTTTGAAAATAATGCTGCCAACCAGGAGGAAAAAAGCTAGACAACAGACAGCTGTAGCTCTCTGACCTGACCTCTGTTTAATGGACGTAGCGAAGGAGGACATGCAGAAGGTTGGTGTGACAGATGGGGATCCTAGGGATATGGTGAGATGGAGGCAGAGGACCTGTCAACGCTGTCATCATTACAGAGCATGCCGTGAGGAAAGCTTTCAGGAGAGTGAACACCAGGAAGGCAGCAGGACCAGCTCGAGTCCTGAGAACCTGTGCTGACCAGCTAGCACCAGTGTTCACGGAGATCTTCAGCCTCTCTCTCTTGGCCAAGCAGTGGTTCCCACCTGCTTCAAACAGTCTCTCATTGTTCCTGTTCCTAAGAAACAACAGCCTGCTTGCCACAGTGATTACCACCCTGTAGCACTGACTTCAATAGTGATAAAGTGTCTTGAGAGACTGGCAAGAGACCACATCACTTCTTCACTTCCTGCCACCATTAACCCACTTCAGTTTGCATACCGGACTAATCATTCCACAGACGATGCCATATCTCACCTGCTCCACACATCCCTGAGTCGCCTGGACACTGGCAGAGGGAATTATGTTAGGATTTTGTTCGTGGACTACAGTTCAGCATTCAACACTAAAAATAATGATAATAATAATTCCCTCTACACTTTGCACCAAGTTGACGGATCTAGGACTCAGCTCATCACTGTGTCAGTGGATCTTTAACTTCCTCACAAACAGACCCCAATCAGTGAGGGTGGGAAAAAATGTCTCCCCCTCCATCTCAATCAGCAGTGGAGCACCTCACGGCTGTGTTTTAAGCCCCCTACTGTACTCACTGTACACTTACGACTGTGTCGCCACATCGGACACCAACTCTATTGTCAAGTTTCCTGACAACACTATTGTTGTGGGGCTGATCTCTGACAACACCGAGAAGGTCTACCTGGAGGAGATTAGGAACCTGGAGAACTGGTGCTAGGAGAACAACCTCCTCCTTAACTTCAGCAAGACTAAGAAACTGATCGTGGACTTCAGTACAAAGAAGGCAAGGAATTACAAGCCCCTGATCATCAGTGGTGTGTCAGTGGAGAGAGTGGACAGCTTCTGATACCTGGGTGTCCACATCACTCAGGACATATCATGGTCATGTCACGGCAACACCCTGGTCAAGAAAGCCTGCCAGCGTCTCTTCTTCCTCAGAAGACTCAGAGACTTCCATCTGCCACTGAGGGTGCTTAAGAACTCCTACTCCTGCACCATTGAGAGCATCCTGACGGGAAACATCTGCACCTGGTTTGGGAACAGCACCAAGCAGGACAGACAAGATCTGCAAAGAGTAGTGCGCTCTGCCAAATGCATCATTCAATCAAAACTTCCTAATCTGCAGTCCATCTACACTAAGCAGTGCAAGACCAAAGCCAGGAAGATTACGATGGACCTCTCCCATCCCAACAATGAGGTCTGGGAAGCGCTTCCGCTTCCTGTCGTGTTCGGGTCGAATCGAATCGATTTACAAATTAAAAAACTCATGAATATTGTGTTTTACATCTGATTGCCTCGAGGCCTTATGATATCCTCCACACTATGCACTTGAACATAAAAGTGATGAGCACCTCTTTCTGTCAGGGCTCTGTGTGCGGCAGGCGGAGGTGAGGATCCAAACACAGGACTCGTGAAGCCAAATTTCAACAGAAAACCACAGCTTTATTGCTTGCAAAGCACAAAACATGAACAGAACAACGAACACTGAGAACCGGAAACACACAGGCATGATCTGATGGTACGACACGACACTGAGCAAGGGCAAACACAGGGCTAATATACAGAGGGAAGTAATCAGGGAATGGAAAACAGGAGGGAGACACAGCTGGGAGAGATTGGGGCTAACGAGACAGGGGAGCAAAGCTAGACACACTAACATAAGGCACACTCCTTCAAAATAAAACAGGAAACAATAAACCACTAAACAAGGACGCAGACTGAGAGGCAGAAAATAACACATGGGACAAACAATACATGAGACCACAATTCCTAAAACATGGATAAACAGAAGTATGAAACTAATAATAATCATCATCATCATCAACACCAGCACTACAAGAGAATAAGAAAACAATCCATAATGCAAAAACACACCAAAATGACTGAAACACAGATTCATCATAAAACCCAACAAAGCACCAGAGAAACATAAAGAACAATCCATCATTCAAAATTAAACGAAACCATAACAACTCAAAATACTGGGTCCAACGGACCCAGAACCGTGACACTTTCGTTGAATTTTGAGTGTTTTAATCAACTATGTTACATCTGTGGTGTTCCCGGTCAAAACTGAGCATAGGAAATGAATGGGAATCAACAGGAGGGTTTTAAGACCAAAACAGAGAGAATGAGGAGGAACTTCTTCCCCCAGGCTATTCGGGCCCTGAACCAGGTGTAGGACATGACTGGACTCTCAACAGATGAGCAGACAACAAACAGATGAGCAGACAACAAACAGATGAGCAGATGAGGCTACAGCTTCTGTTTCTACCCGTTCATGTTTCTACAGTAGAATCACCGTGGCAATGGCTTTAAGGTCTCTTTACCTAAATACTAAGACAAAGATCATATGTTTGTCCTCATTTGGATAGGGATTTGTTTAGGTATGTGGGACTGTAGCCTATATGTTTATATTGCTAAATGGTAATAGCAACATATGCATTTCAAGTAATTTTATGAATAAACTAATGAACTACATTACTTTTAAGAAAAGTGTTCTATGTAATATTATAATGCATTAGTCTTTTTGAGTAACAACCCCAACACTGATCACAACTATAAGGGGAAATACTTCCAACATGCACAACCATTTGACTACATAGAATTAATTTGCAATTAATTTTTCACAAATGTTTACTTACCCAAAAGCAGAGCCAATGAGTACCCACTGAGAATTAATGAGCTGGATCAATACGTGATGCACATATGGAATCGGAGTTGGTGAATTCTAATCAATTCCCATCTCTACTTCAGATCATTGTTTTTTTTATTCTGCTACACTATCTTGTTCTTAGCTTATCATATAAATGTTGACTTTAAGTTGATGTCTTAAAAAACAGATTTTTTTGGTTTGTTTGTAACCTGCACCAATCATTTCTTGAATTTGTGAAAAAAATGTAGAAAACATGATTTAACACACATGCTCATATTAACTAATCACCACCCCCCCCAAAAAAAAAGAAAAATTCAAGAATTTTATCTACATATAGACAATATTAGCCTTAAAAAAGCCTCCTTGTTGATATAATTTTTTCAGTTTATTCCACCTCAAACTGCTGCTCTATAACCTTGCCAAAGAGGCAAATAATTATCATTATTATTTTATATTACATTATATTATTATGTTGACTGATTGTTGATGTGTATAAGGTATTGTGTAAATCTAGAAATTAAACTTAAATGTTTCTAGTTTTATCTCATTGTCATCTTTTCTAATGTTTCTCTTTATACACATATAACCATACATGCCAACCCTCCTGATTTTTCCGGTAGAATCCCGAATTTCAGAATTTCTCCCAGGGCCACCATTCTCCCAAATTTCTCCCGACAGCAGAGTTTCACTCCACCGAGAGAGCTCGTGACGTAATTTTGAAGGCTAGACCGTCCAATTTAACAGCCGCTCACTTCCGGCCTACCGGGCTTTCAAAGGACCCAGCCAACTTAGACCGCGAGGGCCGGGTCCTCAGGAGGATGCAGCCCCGCTGTTTCCGGCCAGACACTAATAATAGTGACATTTAACTTATTTTATCTGATAGAAAATCACTGTCAAAATTTTTTGTATATATGTATATGTATACCCCGCCCCCCCCCAACAGCCCTGTTGAATGTCTCCCTAATTATATGTGTATGCAAAGCAGTATTGTACACCTATTTGTATCATTGTGTGATTATAGCCTGTAAAATTTACATATATGATAATATGGTACTTGTGAAATTTTAAAACATTGTATGATAAAAACAAAAAATAACTACTGAGAGTAACAATCTTTAATTATCTTGAGCCAAACGAAAAAAGATGAGTGAAAATAAAAAGCTAATGGTTTCCACATGAAAAGTCTCGTTCAGGTACTTTTTCAAATAAACTTTATTTACTAATAAGAATTTTTTTTAATTATTATTAATAAAAGTACTCTGGATCTGTTAACTTACTGATTTAAAACAATTTACTGGAGCACGGTTCATAGACTTTTTATTGTATGTTGGCCTCACAGGTGTTATGCTTGAATATCTGGAGTGTGATAATAAGTTTAACAGCATTTCTAAACCAGGGGTACAACAGGGCATACATCAAAGGGTTTATACAAGAGTTAAAATAAAAGATAAAGACCACAAAAGATGCAGCTGGATCATTGACAGCATTTTCATCAACAAGAGAGTAGAAATAAAATGGACAGTAGCATGACAGAAACACAACTACAAGAATCCCAAGGTTCCTGGCTGCTTTCAGCTCAGATTTGTTTGCTTGATTCAGTGAACGCTGTAGTGTGACTGCTGTGACATGAGAGCGCATGGCACGAGCCTGAGACACAGCCACCACAAATACTCTTGTATACAGAACTATAATGATCGTAACTGGAACTATAAAAGATAAAACAAGGTCAACAGTTCCAGTTATATCATCAATAACAAACACACACTCTCCATAGCAGGAACCAGACCTGCTTGGTTTTATCAGGACATGCTTTGTGTAAAGACTGCAGTAAAAAATAGCATAAAACCAACACAGACAAACACTGAGTTTGACTCTTGCCACAGTCATTCTGGTGGGGTAATGCAGGGGGTTACAAATAGCCACATAGCGGTCAAATGATATAAGAACAATAATTTCCAATGAAGCATTGATAAGAATGATGCTCAGATAAATATAAAGTGAACACATGAGATCACCAAATACCCAGCAGGCCATGCTTCTGAAGATTTCTACCGGCATCAACAGAAAACCCACAAAAAAGTCAGAGACAGCCAGAGAGAGGAGGAGGATGTTACTGGGAGTGTGGAGCTGCCTGCAGGGAGACAGAAAATTATAAATTACACATTAATCATGTCAAATGTCTTCAGTGGAAATGTTCCATTGCTGAGGCATGGTGCAATTAAGTAAATACAACTATAAAGTTATGATGAAGTACACACTGGACATTCATCTTGACATAATTCAAACATTACTGAAGAATATGATGTCAGTGTAACTTTGTTTTCTAAATGTTGAACTTTAGTTTCATCTGAGAGGTTAATCTCTGCCTGAAGTGGGAGACTGAGATGATGATGAGCAGATTAAGAGCAGCAGTGATCACAGAGATGGACGAAAGCCCAACATTCAGGAGCACCGTTTTGGACCAGTGAAGTGTCGGCTTCCTGCAGGAACTGTTCAGTAGCTCTGGAAAACAGAACTCTGCCTATAGATGCATCTGGATCTCCATCGTCAGGTTCCTGCAGCTGTCTAATCAGAACTTTCTGTCATACAGCATATTTATCTCCTTCTACCATACCTCCCATCCACTGTTGTGCTCCCTGGAGAATGATATCCTCCCTGTTTTTGTCCACACAACCTCTTTTACTTTTCACTCACTCGTTCACTGAAGCCCTAGTTTCTCATCCAAACATAGTTATCACAATTAATATTCATTTATTCTGGTTTTAATGACCAAAATTCAAAGCTTTTGCCTAGAAAAATGTAATAATTCCTCAATGCTGATTATATATATATATATATATATATATATATATATATATATATATATATATATATATATATATATATATATATATAAAATCAAGATAGTGTTGATCAAATATTTAGCGTTATTGCAACAACATTCCCATCATACTGTATCATATGAGAGATTTCAATTACCACAATAATTCAGATATTTTTTAAAAACTGAGTTATCTATAGCGTTGTGCCATAATCAGTAATCAGAAATGGAATCCTGAATGAATTCGTGTCTGAGGTTAGACCTTAGGGACATTACATAAACAAAAGACAGAAAAGAACACATTAAAAAAATAAAGTTAAAAAAGGATGGAAATGTTAAAAAAAATAAAAACAGAATGTAGGGTGCTGGCAAGCTGATTGGTAGAGCAGGTGACCCATAAATATTAAAAAAAGCTCCAGCTCAGTCTTGGTTTCAAATCCACACTGAGCCATTTACTGTGTGCACAGTCCCTGGTCTTCTTTCCCAGATAGCAAGGAAACATTGAAACAATGTTGAGTCAATATCAGGCGATGTCATTGAATCAACGTTGAAGCGTGACGTTGACCTAACGTCACTCTTGCACCCATTTTTAACGTTGAAACAACGTCAGGTTTTGATGTTGAATCAATGTTGAAACCTGACATTGATTCGACGTTATATTTTCTAATACTGTTGACATTGAAACAATGTCAGATTCTGATATTGAAACACTGTTGAGCTATGGTGTTGATTTTCCACCTCTTTCGCACAGTTTTTTATAAAAAAAAAAAAAACAGTTAAATCATGACTGGAAATCTACCTTTTATAGTTATTTTAATCAATACTAAACTACTGCATGTTTCCACCAATACTTAAACCACCTAAACACATAATTGCACTTATTCCTCAAACTGGACACCCTTTATAAAAATCAAATGTCTCACAATGTATCATGTCAATATTAATATCCTATAATAAAAAAGCATTGCATGTGATGTAACAGAAAAAAAAAAACTAAACAAAAAAAGGTCAATAGACATGTTTCGTTTGCTAAATACTTTATTAAAACACAGTTTTCTATTTACATTTATATTTTAACATAACTTTGTAGTTTTTACTACGGGATGGGGATGGATGATTTGCGTCCTGCGCCACCCAAACGGTCTGGGGCGTATCGGAGCCATTTCTGCACTGCCTGTGCAAAGAAACTCTGACAGAGTTTGCCCCCAACTGCTGCGTCAGGCCATCTAGGACAAAAATACACACAAACAAAAAAAGTGAATTAGAGCACATGAATAAGCTCTTGTTACCCGTCTTCAGCAGGGAGAAAGTATGTAAACTCCTAGGCTGATAAATATGAAAGTCACCAGGCGTAAATCTGCAAATTGCCGCATTTGATTCCCAAAGAGCTATGAGTGGAAAAACTTAGCATGGTGTGCCATGCATCCTTTAAAACAAAATAAACATGGGGTTCTTGGGCTGTACAAACTACAACCCGAGGACTAAACAAGCCAAAGACTCCATCTCCAGATTAACCAGACATGAAAGTCTTGTTATTAAAAAAGACAAAGTAATATAGCAAAAACCAGACATAGGACATGTGAAACACCCAGCAGATCAATCGATCACTTTAGGCTCAGAAAACTACAATAAACTGTAAAACTTACCAAATATGCAACTGCACAGCGCTGTCTCTTTAAATGCCCTTTTTTGCTTCGTCTGGTCCTTTGTTTTTTTCCCTGCCCAGTTTAGTACTGAGGCCAGCTCGTTTGTGATGGCATAAGCCATTACACGGCGGACTCGCACCTCCAGTGTGGTCCCTCCAATTAAGGCAAAGCATCTCACCTATAGACACATTTTAAGAGATGGAATTAACGTGTCTCATGTCTTAAATGTGTATGCCGTTGTTATGCATTTAAATCACATCTGACAGCTATTACACTTTATAGTTACAAAGTGTACATAAGCTTTATATACTTACCATTGCCTTATTTGCCTCTTGTGATTGAACAGCTGCCTCTTCATGGTTTAGCTCCTCAATGTTGTGCAACGGCAAATCCAGCAGCAGTACCCCAGCATCTACCGATTCATTGGAGCCGGTATTGCGGATGGCTCTGACCTCCTCACGGAGTTCGTTAAGAGATCTCGTCAGGTCTGACAGCATAGTTAATATCTTTTGTGAGGTCGCATCTGTTTCAAAGAACAATTCCAGAAATATTAATGGCTTAAGCAGTGAGAGGCGAAAAACGAATATATTCATAAGTGATGGTGTAACATTCTGCATTCAAGTATTAGTTGTTTTAACTGCTAAAAGTGTTTGCTAGTTTTTGCCTGTCACATATGTATGATATTTGTATATGTAGCTTGCCATCACCAGTGCGTGAATGTGTGTGCGAATGGGTGGATGACTGAATGTGTAAAGCGCTTTGGGGTCCTTAGGGACTAGTTAAAGCGCTGTACAAATATAGGCCATTTACCATTTATACCATGTAAAATCTGAAATTCCAAGATGTTCAAACTTGCCTTGTAATAGTGGCCTCACAGAGTCTCTGAAATCTACAGAAAAACAAATCACAACAAGATGACATTCAGGGGTATAAACTGGTGTTTTGAAGATAAGTGCACAATGACATTGTGATTAAGCTTTAAAACAATTTTAAAAGCATACCATCTATAGGGAAGGCCTCGACATCAGACTGCATGCTGGGGAGATTGCAAAGCTGTGTCGTTTGGAGTGTTCTGCCGGAGTGGCGAAAGGTGCCAGAAGCTGGGAGGGGCATTATGATGCCTGCTGTCAGTGGGCTGGGGGGAAGAGTGCGGAGTGGTGAGGGCTCTTTAGAAAAAGATAAATTTTTTAAAGTATTTAAGAATACAGACAACTTGTCCAAAAAGTTTCCATGTGTCACACACAGATATGTACACAGACACTAGACATTATTTTATTACCTGGTATTTTCACTCGAGGTGCCTGGGGAAACCGTTTTTTGTGGGCTCTGAGTCACTATATGTGTACAGGGGATTTGGTCTTAAGAAATAAGTAGAAGTTCATAAGTAATTACAAATGTAATTACAGTTTGATTTATAACAACACACAGGAAACAGATGTGCAAGAAGGTGCAGTATACAATGAATTTTTGAAGTGCACAAGTGTACATGGCTTTGCATTTTTAAAAAGTTAAACTTTTTGGACTACATTATGTGGTTATATTGCAGTATTCAAGCATCACAGATATGTACAAAAGACAAGATTAAAAATTCTTATCAAAGACATGTTTGTGAATAAAAAAGTTTTACTTGTGCTTTCTTTTATGACTGGTCTGAGTTTCAGCTTCGGACTGAAGGTCAGACATATCACAGTGTTCACTTAGTCCTATGTGTGAAGGGACAGTTACTGTGTGTGTATATATGTAACCATTTAAACACTGAATATACTAAAATTAACAGTATTTTGTCTAAGTCTGCCATTGTAGGAATTCATGGCACCGAGACAAAAACGTGGCGCACAGTGTGACGTCAAAATTGGCGCAGACCTTTGACGCTGTGTTTTCTCGTCCACACATAAATGCAAAAACTGAGTTTTCGAAAATATCCACCCTGGCAGGCATTTTTAGAAATCTCCATTTTCAGTGACCAAAAACGCTGTTTATGTGTGGACGAAAGGTGCAAACGCAATTGGTAGGTGAGCGTGCAACGTAAAGTTTGAATTGAGTGCGAATTGAAGCTGGTGCTCCCCAATCATTGAACGTAACAAAGTCCTTGAACACATTTATACAGTTCCCATTACGTTTATCAATCATATATCACAGATTTAGAATTTTTTGTAGTACTAAACAACTACAGAGCGAAAGTCTGGGTCAAGCGCCGAGGCGACGGCAAGAACAAAGGAAACCTCGAAGCGTTAAAGCTAGCTTTGTAAGGGAATATAACGAAGAAATTATGAAACGAAAATGTTTTCTTTGTTGATATACTTTGTTCGCAGTGCAATTTATTTGTTGCCAGATTGTAAGAAGTAGACACAATTTCGGGCTCCCACTTTTTGTGGGAGCAACATAAATAACAGTAAAAAACTTGTTAATGTACAACATTAACGAGTTTTACTGTTATTCAAATGCAAACATGGAAATAACGAGTAGAAAAAAAAATCATTCATTCTTACCTTATACTAATCGTAGTGCAGGCCAGTGCAGTGCATGAATTGATGCCTTCTCCGGTCAGTTCTGCTGAGAGTAAATCAAATGTCCCGCTCTACTGTAGAAGACAATGAATACCTGGGGGGGGGGATGTACCAATGTGAGAGGGGTGCTGTGGAATAGTCCAAGTGATCGCTGCTTTAATTTCCCGGTCAACTATTGTTACGACCCCCTCTGCTAGGCGACAGGAGGGGAGAAACATACACAAGCCCTCTCACGAAATCTGAGTTAATAAAGGGTTTTATTACAAACATTAAACCAAAAACCGACGGGGGCTGTTCAACAGACCACCGGGGAAACAATTAATACACAATGAAAAGAACAGGCAAGAATAAAACTAAGGATTAACTAAGGTAAGCTGGCGGCACACAAAATAAAAGCTAAGGGTTAACTAAGGTGAGCCAGCAAACACAAGACTCTTATAAAACTAAGGTCTGCTGAATATCAGAGGTTACAAACACAATTCAAACCAAACAAGACTAGTAAAACTAGGGTCAGCTGTATATCAGGTGTAACACAGCAAACAGGTTTAACAAACAACATTCACATGCAACGCAGACAAGGAGGACACCGCATGTTCACTTCAGAGCAGCAATTCCCCATAGTGTGAAGGATCATCAGCCTTTTATCCTCCCAGGTGCAGACAATCAGCCAGTCAATTGGTCTTGGAGTGGTCATGGGATCTCCAGGCAGCCAATCGTCCGCGAGGTCTGGCACACTGATCTGCATAAAAGAAGGCTGGCACAGGACTCCCAGCAGCCAATCACCCACAAGTCATGGCGCACTCGGATTTGCATGAACACAAAAAGGCAGTCTCACTCCCTCCAAGGCCCAGGGCCGTAACACCCCTCCCCTTAAAATACAAGACTACGTTTTGTAAACACAGACTTCAATATTCGTGACAGACAACAAAACAAGTCATACTCACACCCGGGAGAGGCCATCAGCTAGCACATTTTCTGATCCTTTTATATGCCGAATCTCCAAATTGTACTCTTGTAGCAGCAAGGCCCATCGCATGAGTCGTTGATTGTGGTTAAACATTCGGGCAAGAAATACAAGTGGATTATGATCAGTGTACACTACAACGGGTAATGTGCCAGACCCCAAGTACACATGGAAGTGCTGAAGAGCTAGCAACAGGGCCAATGTCTCCTTTTCAATGACGGAGTAGTTCACCTGATGCTTGTTAAACTTGCGGGAGAAGTAACAAATGGGGTGGTCCAATCCCTGCAAGTCTTCTTGCAACAGTACTGCCCCAGCCCCAACAGCACTGGCATCAACCTCTAATTTGAATGGACACGTCAAGTCGGGGGCAGTTAACACGGGAGTGTGGCATAGGAGGGCTTTTGCACTTTCAAAGGCATCCTGCTTTGAGCCTACACTTGATTCAATGGAGAGAGGTTCGAAGCGAGGCAATGTCATGGGTTTGTCCTCAGGCAGCCCCTGAGCAACAGGTGTAGACACCGATGGACCTACAGCTTGAGCTGGCACCTGCGGAACAGGCTGAGTTGCTACACCATGCTCAAGTGGACTGGCAGACACTGGCAAGGCCACTATCCCTTTCTCCACCAAGCCAGACACAAGAGCAGCTTTCAGCTCAGCCTTTCGCAAAGCCGTGGAGACAGAAATAGAATATAGAATCAAAAAAGTCATGGCACACTTGGATTTGCATGAACACAAAAAGGCAGTCTCACTCCTTCCAAGGCCCAGGGCCGTAACAACTAGGGATGCACCGATACGATACTGGTATCGGGTATCGGGGCCGATACTGTAAAATGTGTGCGTACTCGTACTCGTAAAAGTTAACCGATACCATGAACCGATACTAATGTAGCCCGGATGGGAATTTGGGAGTAGATACTCATAATTCCCATGGACTTGAACGCCACGGTAACATAAGGTGTTCACAGTTATGTGATGTAACTGTACCCTGAATTTAATTTGCCCTGTAATATGTCACAAGGTAAATACAGGTAATTAGAGCAATCAAACTGTTATGTTAATCATAAAGTATTATTTTATGGTATGTAACTCTGAAGGGAGTTAAAATATTGTTCAGAGTTCTAATTTTCTGGAGGCCCGTGAAGGTAGCATAAAACGGGACCTGTGTATGTGTTGCAATGGAGGAGGAGAAGAGAACGGCGTGGAGAGATGCACGAGGTTAGCTGAACCAAAGTGAGAGACTCGCCTAGTTTTACTGAGGTTAACTAGCACAAAAGAGTGCGTAACTAGAAAGCTAACCGTGTGGGAGCTTCGCAACAGAGTGTGGGTAAAGTGACTTTTTGTTTCAACGGTCACACCAACGTGGAAAACTGTGTTTCCAGCTACGATCGCCGAGGCTAAAGGCTAGCCCGGACTGCTTGGCTGCACCACGGAGGCAGCCGCTATGGACTGTCGGAGAGCTGGACAGTGACGGGCTAACGTGCTGTAGCAGAGACAGCATCGGGTCCGCAGGGAGTGGATTTAGTGTGGGACTGGTGAACGGCGACCTACGAGCACGGAACTGTAAGTCAGACTTTTGTGCTCTTACTGGGGAGAAGAGGATTTTTCTCCATCGTCCAGCGTGAGCAGCAAACAGGCCTGCAACAAGTGTGAATGTGAGTGTGTGTGGGGCCCATGTGTGAATATTGTATGTTTAGTGGAGTTATATAACGTGTTTTGGAGTGTATATTAGTGAGTAACTTACCAAAAGGTGATAACATAAGTTGGGTTGTTTAATATAATTTGAAAGGGAATTATTTCATTTATACAGTGTATTTCATTTGGTTAAGGAATTGGAATATCATTTGAGTTTAAAAAAGGGATGTGTTGTACAGTATTTGTCTCTGCCCTTACGTTCAGTAAACGTTTCGTTTGTGTTAAAGAGTTGTCTGGGGTCGTTTCTTTACTACTGGTTAAGTTTAACTTGTGTGTGGTAGAAGTATCAGATTTTGTACTCGGTATCGGCAAGTACTCAGATCCAAGTATTGGTATCGGATCGGTTTGAAAAAATTGGTATCGTTGCATCCCTAGTAACAACTATACATAAATTGCACATAGACACAATTTTTTAAAGCTGGTGAACTAGACCAAGTCATTGATAACAAATGAACAATAAATCTACTTTTCTCTGGTACTTTATACCCAATCAGTTGCAATGCAATTTAATGCTCAACTACAAATCGATGGT
>JAQSNX010008058.1:0-14636 GCA_029532605.1 Oreochromis grahami
GCAATTATTCCACACTCAACCAACGCGGAGACAGACATAAAGAGACGCTGTACACACAATCACTCTCCCCAAGCGTACTCTAAAAACCGGGTCTGGGTACCCTTGCCCCTGGAGGGGGAAGCTGCACCCAGACCCAGGTGGTGTTACCCTTTTCCCTGCGGTGGGGAGAAGCAGGCCGCCCCGACTCCACAGCAGCAGGGAGGCCCCACATTCCAGACCCCAGTCGGACGGCCAACTCCTCCTCCTAGCCCCCCCACTCCAGCAGGCCGCAGAGAACGGGGGTGTGTGAAGACTCCAAACCTCCCTCCACCCGCTCATATGTAGTGTTGATGTATGTGTGTTCTAAGGTGCATTTAAAACCCAGGAGGGCATGGAGCTACCTGCCAGAGAAGCAGGTAAGCGCATAGTCCCTCCTGCTAGCCCTCAATGTCTACGTGTATTTAAAATTGAGAGGTGGGCAACGACGCCAGGGGTGAGGTGTACACCCTGATGGTAATTTGGATTCTGTGTGGCGTGCCCACCCCAAGATCCTATATGTATGTGTAATGAGAGTGTGAGTAATGTGAATGTCTAAGTTGTGGGATAAAATTGAGGCAGAGGCAGCCAGAAGGGGACACCCTGGTGACACACCCCTACCCCAAGGCCCTGCATGTGTGGGTGACTGTGGTGGAGCGAGAGGGAGGCAGCTGGAGATGGGGAGGGAAGGAAGGGAGGGTCAAGTGACCCCTCCCTGGGGCCAGCTCCCCCGCTGACCCCAGTAGGCACCCCCATACTCTGCAACCCGCCAGGAAGGGGGGCCCAGGCCCATCCGGACCGGGGCCCAGTGCAGCAGCGCCGCCCGGCCCCACAGAGCCCGGGACAGTCCACCTGACCCCACCACAGAGAAAACTACACCCACCCCATCATCCACTCATCTTCCAGACTACACAAGACAATAGACGCCCAGGCTGAGATCTTCCTCCACCTCTCCTGTATCTCCCCTCCTGCAGAGAGAGTTCCCGAAGAGCGGAAAGCTCCTGCAAGATGTGACAACCTCCCCCACCAGTTGAAGAGCCCCCCAGGTGGCTCGATGCACCGGCGGCACCCTGCGCAGGACCGGGCCCCCATACACCCACCCGCCCACAACCCCGGCAACACACCAACCAGGACCCAGGCCCCTGAGGCCCGGCCAGGGCCCCAGCCAGAGACAGACGCCCCCAGAACCTCACGCCCATCCCGGACCCACCCAGGGGCAGCCAGGCTACCAGGTCAGTAACCCACGTCCGTCAGCACAGACCCTCCCCTAGCCCTGCTGCACGCAGCCACGAGGAAACCGTCACCCAAGAGCCAACAGAGCCCCTAATTGGCCATGACCGCTACCCCGGGTTGAGCCCCCCAAGGAAGATGCTCCTGGGGAACCCCCGATGCCCTAAGCCTGTCCCTACCCCCACACCGATCACAACAGTGAAGGTGGGACCAAACTATGACCCCCCCCACCCCCACTAGGTGATGGAGCTGATCAAAGGAGCCCAGAGAAATTGATCTGATGTGGTGGCAGATGCTGTATCAAGACTAATGTAATCTAATAGATAATTTCTATATTGGTTAGAATTAAGATTATTTTTATTTTTCCAGTTCATGAGGACTGTTTTCTTGGCTATGCATAGGGCAGTGAAAACCATATGGGCTATATTCTTTTCTGTAGTGACATTATCTAAGCTGCCCAACAAACACACTAAAGGGGAAGTTGGAATGTTACATTTCAGACACTTTGATAAGTCTTCACATATCTCGCGCCAAAACTTCTGAACTGGTGGACAGAACCAAAGAGCGTGGATATAATTGTCCGGTGAATTGGTTTGGCAGTGTGAGCAGTTGTTGGTAGACGTAAAGCCCATCTTGAACATCCGATGACCTGTATAGTGCACTCTATGTAGTATTTTGTATTGAATTAATTGAAGACTGGGATTTCTAATTAGATGAAAGGTTTTTGAGCAAATCTGAGACCAGAAGTTTTGGTCAAAGTTAACTGATAAATCCGCTTCCCATTTTGTAATAGGAAGTGATATTGATTCATCTATTTTAGAAAGCATTCTGTATATTTTGGACAGTAATTTGGGGGTTTTAAGAGTCAGAAATTGAACCACACTTGGTGGTGTTTGTAGTTCCTCTTGACCTGGTTTAAATCTCTTTTTTACTATGGATTTAATTTGCTGATATTCTAAAAATCTTTTCTTGCTGATCCCATATTGTGTAACTAGTCTGTCAAATGAAATAAATTCTGTTCCTTCTAGTATATGTTCTAAATATTTGATTCCTTTACCACTCCAATCTGAAAAGTTTATCATATTATTGTTTTGTAATATGTCAGGGTTGTTCCAGATAGGTGTACGTTTGCATGGGATTAATGAAGACTCTGTCAACTTCAGAAACTCCCACCATGCTGTCAGAGAAGAGCTGATGTTGATGCTTTTGAAGCATTCATGTCGTTGGATGTTTGAGCTGATAAATGGTAGATCTGAAATCTCTAGATTACTGCAAAGTGCTTGTTCTACATCTAGCCAAGGTTCATCTAAGAGGGTATGTTTTTGCCATCCTGAGATAAACTGAAGCCTGTTGGCTAAGAAGTAGTGCTGAAAGTTAGGTAGTTCTAATCCTCCTTTATCCTTGGTCTTTTGTAGTGTTTTTAAGCTTATACGTGGGGGCTTATTTTTCCAAAGGAATTTGGACATATATGAATCTAGAGATCTGAACCAATCTTGCGGCGGTTTAGTTGGGATCATTGAGAATAAATAATTTATTTTTGGTAATACCATCATTTTTATAGCGGCAACCCTTCCCATGAGTGATATGGGTAGACATTTCCACCTGGCCAGATCACCTTCTACTTTCTTTAAAAGTGGGATATGGTTTAATTTAGTTAGATCTGCAAGCTTGGGAGAAACATTAATACCTAAATATTTTATATTTCCCGATTGCAGTGGAGTAGAAGAGGAATTATGGAAGGAGCAATTAATCGGAAGGACTGTAGATTTTGACCAGTTAATTGAGTAATCTGATATTCTTGCAAAAGAGTTTATCAGTTCAATCACCCCAGAGATATTGGTTTGTGAATTTTGGAGAAAGAGTAACACATCATCCGCATAAAGGCTGATTTTATGTTCCACGTTATTGCATTTTATGCCCTTAATTGCTGAATTCTGTCTAATTGCTGCTGCTAGTGGTTCGATAAAAATTGCAAATAGTGAAGGGGAGAGTGGGCATCCCTGCCTGGTGCCCCTCAGGAGACAGAAGCTGGAGGATGTCTGGTCATTTGTTCTGACACAAGCTGTTGGGGAATTATATAATATTTTTAACCAGTTGATGAAAGAAGATCCAAAACCAAATTTATGTAAAGTTGCAAATAGAAATTTCCAGTTAACTCTGTCAAACGCTTTTTCTGCATCTAAAGAAAATATTGTAGTTTCAAGGTTTTTACTGTATGAGTAGTCTATCAAATTAAGTAATCTACGTGTATTTGTTGATGAGTGCCGACCTTTTATGAATCCAGTTTGGTCAGGATGAATTAAGAGGGGGATTATTTTCTCTAGTCTCTTCGAGAGAGCTTTGCAGATAATTTTGAGGTCTACATTTATAAGGGATATTGGACGATAGCTTGAGGGATATACAGGGTCTTTGCCTGGTTTTAGCAGGAGATTAATGTTTGCAGAATTCATGTTTGATGGAAGTCTGCCATTTTCTTTGATTTCCAACAACGTTCTGTAAAAAACTGGTGCTAGAATCGTCCAGAATTCTTTGTAGAATTCTGCAGGAAAGCCGTCTGGACCTGGAGCCTTATTATTGGGCATACTTATCAGGGCTTCCTGGAGTTCACCTAATGTCAGTGGCGAATCCAGTGCAATTGCTTGAGAGTCTGATAATTTTGGGAGAGTTATGTTGTCTAAAAACTGATCAATTTCCTTTTTAGATGGGTTTATTTGTGGTGAATACAACGTTTTATAGAAATCCCTGAAAATGTTGTTTATTTGTTTTGGTTCATATATTGTGTTCCCAGATGAATCTTGAACAGCACATATAGTTGTTTTTTCTTTATTTATTTTTAGCTGGTTTGCTAGAAATTGACCGGATTTATTACTATGTTCATAATTTTGTAAGCGTAGTCTTTGTACTAAGAATTTTGTTTTTTTATCAATTATCTCATTTAATTCTAGTTTTGTTTTGCGTATTTTGTTCAATGTTTCCTGATCTTGGTGGGACACGTAGGCTTCTTCTAGTGATTTGATGGTTTTTTCTAATTCCTGAATATTTTTGTTTTCTTCTTTCTTTTTATGTGATGAGAAAGAAATTATTTTACCTCTCATCACAGCTTTCCCTGCTTCCCAGAGGACAGATGCTGATGTTCCAGGAATGTCATTAAAGTCTAAATATGAAGTCCATTCTTTTTTAAAATATTTAATAAAGTCTTCATCTTTAAGCAGTGATGTATTAAATCTCCAGTTTTTACTTTGTGTGGAATTATTCCTCTGCATTAGTGTTAAAGATACAGGAGCATGATCGCTGACAGCTATAGGGTGAATCTCAGTGTCTGAAATGTCACTCAGCAGTGAGCTGCTGACCAAAAAATAATCCAGACGAGAGTAGGAGTGATGAACATGTGAGAAGAAAGTATATTCCTTACTGGTGGGGTGAAGGGAGCGCCATGCATCGCAAAGACCAAAGTCGCTCATATACTGTTTGATTATATTTGTGGACTGCCAATTACGCTGAGTTCCTGCTGTATTGAGCCTATCCATTTCTTCATTTAGTCCAAGGTTGAGGTCGCCTCCAAGAACAAGTGTGCCATCTAAGTGTTCAGAGAGTGCACTGAAAAAACCGTGAAAGAATGAGGGATCATCAACATTTGGACCATATACACTTACAATACATAGCTTTTTATCAAGTATAGATAGTTTAATGATTAAGAATCTGCCCTCTGGATCTATAACTGTATCAAGTACTGTGAAATTAATATTTTTATGGATTAAAATTGCTACTCCCCTTTGTCTAGAATTATAACAAGCTGAGAACACATTAGGAAACTCAGGTGTTTTAAGTTCATTCGAACCTCTAAGAGGTCTGTGGGTCTCTTGTAAAAGGACAACATCTGCCTGTAGTTTTTTGAGTTGGTTAAATATTTTTAATCTCTTTTCTCTGGAGCCAGCTCCATTTACATTCCATGAGACGAATCTTAGTGCACCCATAGATGTCTGTGTATAACTAGGGGTGTATGCTGTGTGTGTGGCTTAGACAGGTGGAGAGAAAACATCACTTGTTCATAAATAAAGAGAAGGAGAGAGAGAAGGAGTATGTGGCGAGATGCTCCCTGAGTCTGACTATGTGTTTGCATATTTACTAATATGAGTACGCTTGGCTTAAGTGTGTGTATCCTATACGACTGTGTGCGCTGTCTGACTGATGTAAATGTGCTGCCGTTGCGCGCATGACTGTGCGTGATCGTGCTGTGCATGTGTCGAAATAAAGGATGTTGTTTGTGGATGAGTGTGGAAGCAGGTGATCGAAGCAGTGAAATAAATAAAGAAAGAAAGAAACCAAGGACAAGGGTGAGCAGCATAAAAACAAGAGGGGGAAAAAGAGAGAAGAAAAAAAACGAGAGGGGAAAAAAAGAAACAAAAAACGGAAACATTCCAATTAAACCACTGACGGAGAGTGACGGTGTTAATTCTGCTATGATATCACACTTAAGATGCATTTAATACTCCTAAGTTAGACAGATGTTAATGCAAATTAGTGTGAGTGGATGGGGAAAGGGTGTAGCGGATTCTTATCTGGTGTGAAGTTAATACAGCCACGGAGTGATGTCGGGGTCGCGGTGGAGCTGTCCGTCCACGTACAGCCGGTCCACAGCGATGACAGCGCGGGAGCCCTTCTGGATGAAGTGGCGTCGGATTGGGAAGAGGACCCTGCGTCGTTCCAGGATCTCTTTGGGGAACTGATCGTTCACGCTGAAGTCCGTTCCTTTTAATTCCCTGCCGCGGCTTTTCACCTGTTCCTTTTGTTTGAAGTGGCCGAATTTGGCCACGATAGGACGTGGTCTCCCAGCCGCAGGTCGAATAGGGCCGAGGCGATGCACCCTATCGAAGACGATGTTCTTCACCGTGTCCTCCGGCAGCTTCAGGTGGGTTTTGATGAAGCTTTTTACCGTGGTCTCCGCGTCCTCTCCAGCGGCTTCTGGAATACCAGAAAATACCAGATTATCACGCATGCTACGGGCTTGTAGATCAATAACTGTTTCTTTTATTTTTTTATTTTCTCTATTTAGCTCAGTAACATTGTCTGTGAGACATTTCACCGACTCCCTTAGCGTGGCATTTTCAGCAGCGAGCGTTTCCACCTGCTGCTGGCTGAACTCCAGTGATTCTCGTAAGCATTTAAATTCCCGGTGAAGAAGCTCCACCAAGGACAGCCTTGCGTCGAAAGTGGACAGTCGCTTGTCGATTGACTCCAGTATGTCGGCAATATCTTTGCCGGCTGGCGATGTTGTGCCGGGGGAATCTGCCGGGCGAAGTCTTTTCGACGATGGCGTCTCAGGTTTGGCCGGGGAAACTGCACACTGGGCCTTCTTCATCACTAGATCCTGAAAGCACTGATCAATATAATCTTGGAGAGCCTCTAAACTCTCCCCGTTGTTCTCCAGGGTGTTGGAGATTATTTAGATAAATAACGTTAGTTGTAAGACAATTGATAAATGTATTTGGTAAGATTGAAGCTTAAAGGAATTTGTTCAAATCTAAACTACCATTAACTTTAATTTTCCGCCAAAATCTCCGGCGTCTGACGTCAGTTACAACATGAGTCACTTACCATTTTAAAATGTGCCGTTTTTGTAGAACTCTCTGCACACAGGGCGTTTTTACTGTTTTATTTCTTCCTCAGTGGCGTTCACAAATTAAAGCTTACCAAATTAAAACCGTCTCTGTCCTTTAATTGCATATGTCGCTGTCAAACAATATGTCCATCCAACCTTTACATTACTGCCATCGTGTGGCCGCAGTAACCTATTGTCACTGAAAGCTGCGATAATTTCAATCTTGTTAGAGGCTCTCTCTGCAATACAGGTGTGTGTGTGTTCTTGTCTAGCTATCTTTGTGAGGACCGAAATCTGCATTCTACTATACTTGTGAGAACCAGCAGTCACTTCTGAGGACACACAACCCGGTCCTCACATTTTTGAAGGCATTTAAAGCCATTTTTGAGGCTCAAAACGTGGTTTTAGTGTCAGGGTTACAATTAGGTTATGGTTAGGTTTAGGGTAAGGGTTAGGGTTAGGCATTCATTTTTAATGGTTAGGGTAAGGGGCTAGGGAAACCATTATGTCAATGAGGGTCCTCACTAAGATAGCTGAACGGGTGTGTGTGTGTGTCGGCAAATGTTCAGCTAATTTGTCTCCAAGCTACAGTCTGTCTCTGAGTGCTCTTATCTTGTTTCTTCATTTGTTTTTGTGTAATAAACTCATAGACACCAGGAGTCAGTCGTCTCCTGAGAGACTGTATTTATACAGGAAGTGTTCACTCATTCAGCTGTACCATGGAGTATAGGACCATATTAAGAAAAGCCATATATTATTGATCATTTTGAGAATAAGTAGAAGTTTCAACATTAAAGTGGAAAATCTATTTTGGGGGAAAAAGTGAAATTTTGAGATTACAGTTGTTGTTTCAAGACAAACTGCTACAGTTGCTACACCCTCTGAGTTAGTGAAATCATACTTCAGAATCAGTTTTAGTAACAAGGAAGAAAATGATTTCTTTTTTAGTTCATAAACACAGCTGATAAGTCTGTGGTGTATCACAACTCGTGCAATCAGTTTATTGCATTAAGTCATGTAAACAAGGCATCTTCTAGAAGGTAAAGCAAATGTTTCAGTTTGTCTTGAAACAACAATGGTCATCTCCACATTTCAACATGTTTCTCTAAATAGAATTACAACTTTATTCTTGAAATTTTAACTTTATTCTCAAAGTAATCAGTAATAATTTTTTTTCTTAATGTGACCCTAACACTCCTTCGTACAGGTGTGTACACAGAAGGAAACCCAACAATGTTTCACCCTGAGCTTTGCAGCAGGAGTGATAGCAATGACATTTAGACTTTTCTTTTTTGGTCATTTTATTTGAATTTAATACTTTAAAGCTCATCTTAGAAATTAATCATCAGCATAAAATGAAAACTAAAATAAAACGCATCTGATAACATGAAAAACCAAAAACATCCAAGAGGCAGGGCACCAAATAAGAAAATGTCAGCTTGTCAGCATTCTACAGTCGGTACAATTATTATATCACTATTGGTGGGTTGAATATAGTTTGAAAATAGTTTTATATTTTTTAATGCAATGTGTGAAGAAATGGAGGCTGATCACATGTTACTGACAAGACAGGCTCAAGTAAATAAATAACAAACAAGATGTTTCCAGCGACTTTTAGTCAGAGCTGATGATAAATGTTGATCTTTTGTTATCTCAGACATGTATATTTGTGGGTACAGAAGTCGAGTCCATGGGGATTTTTCCTGTAGTTGTGTTATTGGATTCAAATGTCACTATGTCATTCTCATAGTGCACAGGTAATCCTCCACATTTGACTACAACTATTCTGTTAGTAAGAAGTTTGCCTTTATACTGACATTTGGGTTTTCTGGCTCCATTATTCTTTAGTTCACATTTAACAATATGAAACTTATCTTTACTCTTTGTCATGCCACTATTCTGATCATATATTCCTTGACCATTACAAATGGCTTTGACCTGTTCGTAATCACTAAGGATGAATGTGTTAGCTTTCTTACAACTGTTGTCAACATTGTAGATCTGCTTGTTTTTTATTTCTGCATCACATTTTTTCTCACTCATCTTGGCATCTACATGCTGTCGTTTAAACTTTTCATAAGGGGTTTCATTCTGACGCTTCTCAATTGGTTTGGGTTGAAGATTGGCAGGTTTTGAAAATCCGGTGGCAAAGAGCAGCACAAGCAGCAAACAGGCAAACAGGATCCTCATTGTTTCCTGGAGAAAGAAAAACAGGAACATTTTCCAAAATAAGAATTTAACGCAGCCAAAATCTTGTCACTGGAAATAATTATTTGATCTCCTGCTAAATTTGTAACTTTGCTCATTTACAAAGAAATGAACAGTCTCTAATATTTATAGTACTTTCATTTTAATGGAGAGAGACAGAATATCAACCAAAAATGCAGAAAAACATCACATAAATATTTAATTGATTTGCATGTCAATGACTGAACTAAGTATTTGATCCCCTATAACCAAGCCAGAATTCTGGCTCCCACAGATTGGATTACAGTCAATCAGTTAATCAATTACATATACTCCTGATCTCAGTTTATTTTGTGTATCAAGCACACCTGTCCACAGTATTAGTTTCTCCCATTCCAACTTCTACTCCACCATGGGCAAGACTGAAGAGTGTCAAACGATTTGTCACTGAGGTCTACAGTCTTGTGCCACCATGGTCAAAATCAAAGACCTTCTATCTTGCTCCATGCAAGATCATGCCTCATGGGGTGAGGATGTTCGTGAAAAGAGTTTGGATCAGAACCCAAAACTACACGGGAGGAGCTTGTCCATGATATGAAGTCACAAAGAACACCATTTGTAACACACTATACCGGGAGTGTCAAACGTAAATGATCTGTGGGCCACTGGTGGCACTGCCATCTCACTGGAGGGTCATTTTAGTGTTCAAGTAGCACAAAAACCCTGAACAAACATGTAAGAAAACACCCACTAATATTTCCGAAAATGTAGTGTTTTGTTTGTTTTCTTACATTTCAAATATTGTATAAAATATATATTGTTCCTCCCCATTTTCTCAAAAAGGTATTTCCTACCATTGGACCACACATTCTGAACATTATTAATACCAGTCTTTTGTCTGGTCAAGTACCTAAGGTGTTCAAGCATGCAGTCATACATCCTTTACTTAAGAAACCAGGCTTAAACAGTTCAGTCATGTCAAATTTTAGACCCATCTCTAAGCTTCCCTTTCTCAGTAAGATTCTGGAAAGGATTGTTTATACTCAGTTGATGGACTTTTAATGACTCTCAATTGTCGGAAATCTTTCAGTCTGGCTTTAAGCCATTTCACAGTACGGAGACAGTCCTGGTAAAAGTTATGAATGACATTCTGATAGCGACAGACCGTGGTAAATATGCAGTGCTGGTCTTGTTGGACATGACTGCTGCATTTGACACAGTGGATCAGGATTTTCTGATCCACTGTGTGGGAATTTCTGATTCGGCACTTTTGTGGTTAAAATCCTATCTCTCACACAGGACTTTTTGTGTTAAGTTGGGGTCAGCTTCATCCTCTGTGGCCCCTCTGCTTTGGGGTGTGCCACAGGTATCTATTCTTGGGCCATTATTGTTTTCACTGTACCTTTTGCCTCTTGGCGCGATTTTTCGAAAACATAAAGTGTCATTCCATCTATATGCAGATGACTGCCAGCTTTATTTACCTTTTAGTCATTCTGATTGTCTCCTAAGTCGACCTCTGCTTCACTGCCTTAGTGATGTTAAAGCGTGGATGGCAAAAAACTTTTTACATTCTAATGATTGTAAGACGGAAGCGATCTTATTTGGCCCAAATCATCTTTCTGATGCTCCAGATCTTGATTTTGCCGCTTCGACTTCCCATTTTAAGAGTTCGATCACAAATCTCGGAGTAAAAATTGATTCTGCACTTACCTTTGACGGTCACGTAAACGGGGTGGTGAAATCAGCATTCTGTCACCTCAGACGTTTATCGAAGGTTAAGCCCTTTCTTTCCAAGCGTGACTTGGAAAGTGTTATTCACGCCTTTATTACTTCAAGTTTGGATTATTGCAATTCTCTTTTAATAGGGGTTGGGCAGGGCACTTTGTCATGCTTGCAACTAGTGCAAAATGCTGCGGCACGATTTTTAACTAGCAGAAGGAAATTCAACCACATCACTCTGATTTTGGCCTCTCTACAGTGGCTTCCAATTGAATCTAGGATCTGTTTTAAAGTCTTCTTATTGGGTTTTAAATCTCTAAATGGTCTGGCACCTGTTTTTCTGTCTGATTTGTTGAAGCCCCATGTCCCCATTTGTTTGCTTCGGTCAGCTGAGCAACTGTTGCTTTCACTCTCTAAGTCACGGCTGAAACTTAGAGGAGACCGAGTGTTCTTTGTTGCGGCTCTGATGCTTTGGAATAACCTTCCTCTCCATATTAGACAAGCTACATCAGTGCCAGTTTTTAAGTCCAGATTAAAAACCTATTTTTATTCCCTGGCTTTTAACTCTGTGGGTAACTGACATTTTTATTAATTTTATTGCTATGTCTGGTTTTTGCTATTTTATTACTATATTTATATTTGTATTGTACAGCACTTTGGTCTACAAGGTGTGTTTTTAAAGTGCTATATAAATAAATGATAATGATGATGATGATAAAAAGACAAATGTCCAGTGGATGGAGCCACATACTGTAAATCTTGGATGAGAACCTCTTTCCCTCAGCCAGAAGACTGAAGATGGCCTAAAACATACCACCTATCCAACAAAGGAGTGTCTAAAGAAGAAGCACTCTAAGGACATGGAGTGGGGCTGAGCCAGACTCCAAACCTCAGACCTGTAGAAAATCTATCAATAAGGGTTTTTCTACTAAGTACTAAGTTGTGTTTGAGATCAAGTACATATTTCACTCAGTGACCTGAAAATCAATTCATACATTTTATCGAATGTGGGTTTTGTTTTGTTTTTTTCAGTTTTGGTTGATATTCTGTCTCGTTACATTAAAATGAAACTAACTGAAAAATTAGAGACTGATCATTTTATGTAAGTGAGCAAACTTATAAATTCAGCAGGGGATCAAATGATTATCTCCCCCATGGTATGAAATGTAAATACACAGAACTACATGACAGATAGTAGCTTCAGTTCATGACCATCTTTTCCTTTTTTGTCTTTCTGAAAAGCTGCTGACCAATAAAGTTCATAGATGTTTTTTGTGTTAGATAAATTTGCAAACTGAACTCCACGCTTCCAGAATCTATCAGTTTGTTTGGCAGACCTTACTTTTCATTTGTAATTCCTTTTTATTTCTTTTTTTTTATTTTAATTTTTTGTTAAACCTATGTAACAAAAGAATAAACCAACTTAATTCATCAGTATAAGTAAAAGGATGATTTTTGTATTTTTCATCTATTATTTATGGAATTTTTCAAAAACATTTTCAAACATTCAGATCTGTCTTTTATCTTCTT
This sequence comes from Oreochromis grahami, assembly GCA_029532605.1. Lineage (NCBI taxonomy): Eukaryota > Metazoa > Chordata > Actinopteri > Cichliformes > Cichlidae > Oreochromis > Oreochromis grahami. The sequence continues at coordinate 12,281 of JAQSNX010008058.1, forward strand.
GCTGAAACCTCATAAATGGTGAATGTAAAACCCTGGAATAGTCTGAAAAAAGTCTGAAAAGGAGCATGTTTCGCTTTCTGGCAGCTTTTATTTTGAAATTGCAACACTAATCAGTGCTTTTCCTCACCTGTGGTGCACGTGCTGCGGAGACCGCGTCGGGCAAGTCGAAAGGAAAAGACAGAAGAGCGCTGATGAGGAAAAACAAACAGAAAGAATTTAACTGAACTTGATATGAAATAAAAGCCAGCGAATCTCTGCTGGGCAGGTAATTACCCCTGTATGGTTTAATATTCTATTTTAAACAGTGTAACTATGAAGCTAAGACGAATACAGATAATATATTTTCATACAGTAGTGTTTCAGTCGGGTTGGTGTTCTCACTGTAAAGACCGCAGGTTATTGGAGAGTGCCTGAAAGGAAAATATGTCTGTGAAGCACCCCTTCAGTCTAATATTAGCCACCATCTGCATTCTGGTCCCGCTATCTACTCTTGAAAATGATTTGCGTATCTACATCGTCATTTACGGTTCAATGTTTGGCCGTAAGTAAGGAATTCCTGGTGCTCTGAGGTGCATCTAGTAAACGCCAAGCATCATTAAAAATAATAATTACATTTAACTAAAAACATCTGTCATTTCTTTCTTATTCATTTAATGCAGAATTTTAAACCATTAAATGATAAAATAAATAAATCAAAATCAAAATAACAGCTTCCAAAAATTCAATATCAGTAATAATATAGCTGCAGAATTTTTGCCCCCCCCCCCCACCCGCATCCCCCTCCGCGTCCATGTGTGCGCGCGAACGGACTTGTGAGTTCAGAGGTCATATGAGTTTACATGTGTTTAATAGCGTTTTATTTAATGAAACCATTATGTGTTTTAATTAAACTCTTTTTTAAAGGATTGTATAGGTCTCAGAGTTCTGTTATTTAGACATAGATGATTTAATTTAACTAGTTAAGGGGTATTTTTCTTTAGGGCTCTGAAACACACAGAGGCTAATAGTTTTTAAACAGAAAGTTTTTCCACCTTCTAAAAAACACATAGTCACATGCAGCATTTAATTTAACTGTTTTAGGAGCATTATACTTTTTCTTTAGGGCTCTGAAACACACAGAGGCTAATAGTTTTTAAACAGAAAGTTTTTCCACCTTCTAAAAAACACATAGTCACATGCAGCATTTAATTTAACTGTTTTAGGAACATTTCAAACAGAATACCACAAACAGGGATTCTTAATTCTGCAACAGCTAGACAGAGGGGGTTACAGTTAGACCCCCTACAGTCAACAGAAGAGGTCATCCTTATCAAGAACATCTCAATTGTAGTTTTCAATACAAATAGTCTCCTTTATCTTATGTCTGAGGTCCATCGGAGCCACCATACCTTTTATCATGCCATTACACTTTCTACTGACCATCCTCCAAACAGGCATCACCTTTTGTTTACACCCCCACACCTTTATCTCTGCATCTCAGAGGCAGCTGAAACAAACCCCACCTATATAAAAACACCCCATCAGACACACAGTATTTTCCTCAGCACTTCACAACTGCCGCAAGGTATATCGTTTTAACTTTTTATTTTTTCGGATCCCAGACACAGCAGTGCGAGGTAGTTAGCACACAGTTTGGACATGTAGAAAACATTGTTTGTTTGTTCGGAACACATCAGCAGAGAGGTAGAATTCATAGCTGTTCATAAGAGTTTAATTTAATCAAACCTCATTTTACGGATCTAAGTGGCTCCTCATCACTAGCCAATTCACCATTTTATTTAAATATCTGAATTTTCGGAATGATGATCCAAGCGGGACACAGAGGATGCTAGTTTTAATGCACCAGAATGCAAATATAAATACACACACACACACACACATAACCCATGTTCAGAAAACAATGTGTACAAACATAGCTGCAAGCATAAACACAGACATACAAACATAAACACACAAGGGCAAACAGAGACAAACAGAGCATGAAGTGTCCTTTATGTTTCCATGCCAGTCTGGTGAAGTTGAATCCACTGATTCACACACACACACACACACACACACACACACACACACACACACACACACACACACACACACACACACAAGATCCAATTCAGTCAACCACTCTAAATATATTGAGTTTGAATCTTACAATGAGATCATCCCATAACAAGGCTTTTCTCTCTCTCTCTCTCTCTCCCTCTCTCTCTGTCACACACACACACACACACACACACACACACACACACACACACACACACACACACACACACACACACACACACACACACACACACACACAAGATCCTATTCAGTCAACCACTCTAAATATATTGATTTTGAATCTTACAATGAGATC
>JAQSNX010008059.1:0-25751 GCA_029532605.1 Oreochromis grahami
CCCCTGCCGGTGGTGGACGCCCTCAGACATCGGTGCATTGGTGGTTCTTTGTGTCCGGGGTGGGCGCCAGGTACACACCGGCTCACTCCTTGGCGGCTGCTTGTCGGGGCCTGGGGCCTGGGGCCGCCGGCCACTTCCAGGGCAGCATGCCCTCGGCCCTCGGCTCGGGGCCGGCCACTCAGGCAGCTGGCTGCCGGCGGAGTCTAGGGCACGTGACTGCAACCCCCCCTGGCTTCTGCTCTGCGGCTGCTGAGTGACCCCTCATCTGGGACTCTCCTCAGCTCTTTCTGGGATAGTGGCGGCGGCTGCCCCCTCTGTTGGTCTTCCTTGGTCTCTTGTGTTCTGGGGCCTCTGGATGCTCTGGAGTTTTGATCTCCTCCATACCTGCGTCATGCTCTGGAGGACGGGGCAGTGGCCCCCCCACACCCTCTAGCAGATCATTACATGAAGGAACCTTTTAAAAACAAGCGCGTTCATGCTCACAGGTGTACACACGGGTGATCACACACAAACTACACCCTTTTTGGCTCTTACCTCAAGCACACTGTGCGCTGTCGATCTTACGCGCTGCACAATAATGTCTAACATTTAGTATTTACTGTCATATTCCCATAGATCATTGTGATGTTGTTTATTACTCTCGTTTTCTTCTGCTTGCTTTCTCTTTCCTTCTCAACAGGTGATCCAGGTGATCGATATATGTATTTTTTGTCTGCTTATTCTGTTGGTTTTTGGTTTTTTGCCCTTTTTCCCCGCCCCCTTCCCCGCTGTTTTTCTTCCCTCTTTCTTTCTCCCTTTCTTCCCCCAATTAAAAAAAAAAAAAAAAAAAAAAAAAAAAAAAAAAAAAAAAAAAAAATGGTACTAACAAGTTATCTGGAATATGGATGTCTGTGCCAAATCAAAGAAGTATTTGTATTTCCTGTCTTTGTATTATTTGTTTTGCATATATGCATAAATAAACATAGGAAAAAAAAAAAAAAAAATGTAATATCCTCATATATGACACATCACACATGACCCAGCATTGTTCTAAGAATGCAAACTTTCTTATTGGAAGTTTTCACAGCTGCCAGAAAGGGACAGATTTCTGTCTGGTCTTAATGTGTGGTCGTTGCTCTCTCGTTTTCTCTGAATTGCTGCGAGGATGTAACACCCATGATAAGCGCTGAGGTGTGTGTCCTTGTCAGGAATCAGCCATCCTCAGCTTCCAGGTTAAGAAAAGTGGAACCAGAAGATATTCAAATACATCTCTTCACAGCTGCTGATGAATTCTACAAAAACCAAAGTTTGTTAAAAACGTTTGCAGGTGAATCGCCACTGATTTATCAGTGACATCCATTTACTCAAAAATTACTGACAAGTGGATAACTAGAATACATAGTTTATAATTTCAACAATGTACTGTACAAAATGGAACTGTACATGACAAATGTGGTGTGGTGCTTGTGGAATTTTTAACAAGGGCCCTACAAAACTTTACAGTACTCATGCTGCCAAACTTCTGCTGGCTACGTGTGCAGTTCCTGCTTTAAATGCATTCACTTTTAAGATTAAGAAATCTAAGTGATAAGAGGCCAGAAATGTTTGAACTCGCTTATGAACCTACATCAAGAAGACCGTTTTGCAAATAATCAGATAAAAAGATTGGACCAGGTGGTATTCTCTGGAGTTTAAGACCAAAACTGAACTCAGTGAATTGACATTACACTGGAATTCATAAGATGAATAGAAATACTGCTGAAGCTGAATGATTCATTCATGTATATATATGACTTTTCTTCCCCCCCCCCAATTCACCAGGTCTGTAAAGTTCAGTATGACTGTGGTACATGATACAAAAGAATAAATACAGAAGAATAAAAACTTTGTGAATAACTTTACTCTTCTTAAAAATAACTCATAAAACAAGTAAAAGTACAAATGTGTACAAGTTAGAGACTTCCTCAGTAAGTTTACACTCTTTTGGAGTGATTTTAATTGTGTGTTAAAGAGAAAGAGATTAGGAGGTAAAGTAGAGGATGCAGAGTCAATCATCACTGAGGTCATCTCTCCTGCATGAAGTACAGGCGCTGGTTTTCCAGTGTGTGCATCTGATGGCCCAAAGCTGACTCAGAGCTGTAACACCATCCATGGCTGCAGTATGGAACAGATGTGGGTGTGTCCTCATCTCCCAGAGGAGTCCAAATCGTCATCAAACAGCCCTACAGACACAAAAACATGAAAATATAAACAACCAGACTATCAGCAGTGATTTAAGTACTTTAAGACCTCTGTGAAAATCATTTACAGTATATATCACAGAATTTAAGGCCTTTATAATCACAGAACATACAGAGAAAAGTACTAAACTGAATCAATTTCAGCTTTTGTTTTTCATGATGTATATTGTATTAATAATTAAACTTCATTATCTGTATCTTTACCACACATTTGCCACACAGGTGTAGATACTGTAGGTTCAGTGAATGCTTAAATTGCACTGATTAGAATATACTGGACATTCAAAGCTAAGATTCAGCGCACTGTGTTAGAGGCTGGGATTTGATGAATTCATCATATATACAACCTTTGATCATCATTTATGTCCAGTTGAGAATGAATCTGTGCACTCACATATTAAATGAACTGAAATCAGTAGTGTGATCTCCAGTCTTGATATAAGGAATGAGAGAACTGACAGCTGTTATTTTAATCAGCCTGTCTCAGTTGTTTTAACTCTAAGTACCATAAAGTAATGTGGTAACATCTGGACTGACGAGTTTACTGTCAGCATTTTAATCGCTAGTTTAAAGGCTGTAGGTTGCAGCCATTGCTCTAACACTGTATAAATGTAACGGGCCTCAGTGCTGGTTCTAACAGTCTGAGCTGCTTCCAGCTTTATTTGTGAAGAGCACAGCAGCTTACAAAACACGTAGCTAGCTCGTACAGCTGCGACGTAAAATTTTCATAAGCTAAAATGACCTTAAAATAACGGGGCTACGTGGGGTGATGCTAGCGTTAGCCATGTTAGCACGTTACCTTCAACAGGTGGTCAGACTGAGTAAACGGGCACTCAGTCAGAGGTTGGCTCTCCGTTTCGCTGCAGGCTCCCTTCATTCTTCACATATCCGTGTCGAGCCGAGTGTAAATCCCGAGGCTGAACGGCCTTTGTACAAGCACACACGCTTCGTAGCAGGGCGAAGCTATGAGCTAGAAAAATCCAGGCTGGCAGACAGCCTGTGTCTGACCAACCAATCAGAGAGCTCCTTACATCCCACGGTGTGGCTAATTTGAATAGCAGCAGGATTTTTAAAATGAAGTTGTTAATCCAACTGCTAATCCACATGTTAATCCCTGAGCGAACAGGAAAGGGAAATGGATTTTGAAATGCAGTTTATTAAAGTGCAATTCGAAAAAGGTTTTTGAAATGCAGTTTATTAAAGTGCAATTCGAAAATGTTTTTATTAAAGTGCAGTTTTTTAGTTTATTAAAGTGGAATTCGAAAAAAGGTTTTTGAAATGCAGTTTATTAAAGTGCAATTCAAAAATGTTTTTTGAAATGCAGTTTATTAAAGTGGAATTCAAAAATGTTTTTTGAAATGCAGTTTATTAAAGTGCAATTCGAAAATGTTTTTATTAAAGTGGAATTCAAAAAAGGTTTTTGAAATGCAGTTTATTAAAGTGGAATTCGAAAATGTTTTTGAAATGCAGTTTATTAAAGTGCAATTTGAAAATGTTTTTTGAAATGCAGTTTATTAAAGTGGAATTTTAAAAGTGGTTTTTTGAAATGCAGTTTATTAAAGTGCAATTCGAAAATGTTTTTTGAAATGCAGTTTATTAAAGTGGAATTCAAAAAAGTTTTTTTGAAATGCAGTTTATTAAAGTGCAATTCGAAAATGTTTTTATTAAAGTGGAATTCGAAAAAGGTTTTTGAAATGCAGTTTATTTATTCGAAAATGTTTTTTGAAATGCAGTTTATTAAAGTGGAATTCGAAAATTTTTTGAAATGCAGTTTATTAAAGTGCAATTCGAAAAGGTTTTAAAATGCAGTTTATTAAAGTGCAAAGAAAATGTTTTTGAAATGCAGTTTATTAAAGTGGAATTCAAAAATGTTTTTGAAATGCAGTTTATTAAAGTGCAATTCGAAAATGTTTTTATTAAAGTGGAATTCGAAAAAGGTTTTTGAAATGCAGTTTATTAAAGTGGAATTCGAAAAAGGTTTTTGAAATGCAGTTTATTAAAGTGCAATTTGAAAATGTTTTTTGAAATGCAGTTTATTAAAGTGGAATTCAAAAATGTTTTTTGAAATGCAGTTTATTAAAGTGCAATTCGAAAATGTTTTTATTAAAGTGGAATTCGAAAAAGGTTTTGAAATGCAGTTTATTAAAGTGCAATTTGAAAAAAAGGAAAATGTTTTTGAAATGCAGTTTATTAAAATTAAGCACAGAATTTTTTATTTCGATGCGCGTGGCTCTTGTGGTCCTCCATACTTGTCTGCTTTCTGTCAGCTGATATTAACACTGAAATTATAGCTCTTTAAAACATGCTCCTGATGATGTCTTTGTTAATGGATTAATGCAAATTAATTGATATCGAATTATTGTGTGGGTGTGGTTTTCACTGGCAATTCTTGCCACATAAGCAACAACTCATCAGATTACAATTCAAATGTTGCTAGATGATATACAACTGTATGCTGACATATGTTTAGATACTGAAACGTAACTCAAATGCATGGCTTTTCTGCAAACCTAAAAATAAATCTAAAAACTGGATTGGGGTGGGTAAATATTTAAGCCAACCAGAAGAAGCTACAGCCTGGCACACGGGCAAGGATTGTACCACATTCATGCTTTAAAGATGGTTAAATAATTCTGTTGATTTATTTATGATCTTTAAAGTAAATATATGCAAGAAAACATGAAATATTATATTTATGGGTTGATATGATGTAAATGCAATTGGTCACTACATTATGCTTTTTTGTGCACTTAGGCTCACCCACTTGCAAGCCCTGCGGTGTATGTGATTGCAGTGTGTTTCTCGATCAGTGGGCTTGCTAAAGACAAAATTGTGCATTATGGGTATTTAGAATAGAATAGAATAGAATAGAATTCAACTTTATTGTCATTGCACATGTCACAGGTACAGGGCAACGAAATGCAGTTTGCATCCATCCAGAAGTGCTTTAGTGATATAGATATATTACAATATATATTAGCAATAATATAGATATGTAAGTATTAGTGCTGTCAAAATTAATGCATTAACGCAAATTAATTCACCATCACGTTCAATGCGATTAAAATTTTTTAACTCAATTATAACGCATCCGGAGTGTAGAATGACTCAAAATCCTTGAAATGTTTCTGTCAACGCATTTCGGGCAGCTGAACCAATCAACTCAATATGGAAGATGATAAACGCACATTGGCCCTCTCGATGGGAAATTTGAGTACTAAAAAAAATAAAAAGAGAACAGTTGACCGACATAAAAAACAAATATTATACAATATTACGACATATTATGCACATTGTGCAAGAAGGAATTTTGTTTTCACCAAAGCACATACCAGCTTAAAAATAAACGTTTACAACATGATTGTAAACATGATTGTTCAAGATGTTCAGTAAACATGTTAAGTGCGTATATTTTACCTTTTTTGCTCATGCAAAATGAAATGCTATTAATATAGAAAAAAAAGAATGATATTTAATTGTGATTAATCAAAATTAAGATTAAACATTTTAATTGTTTGAGAGCACTGATATATATTAAATATTAGTGTATATTTACCTTACCTATTAGTATATAGGTTTTTTTAAAAAATTGAAGAAATACAGGCGAGAGAGTTAAAAGATTTTATGAAATATATTCAAATTCTCTTTGAATTTAAGCATACATTCTTTGTGTTTACTCTGCATTTACTTAATTATACTGCATAAATGTCAGTTACAAGCTTTAACGTAAAGTTGAAAAAATGTAATTGCAAACAGGCTATTGATCAAGTAATTGCAATTAATCGCGACTAATTACAGAAAATTGTGAGATTAATTAGTTAAATTTTTTTAATCTATTGACAGCACTAGTAAGTATATTACAGAAATGGGTCTATTATGGTATGTTATAATGTACACGGTACGAAGTATGTTGTGAATATTCTATAACTATAGGTATGTACAGGCTGTAGTGAGTACAAGCTATGTACAGGATATGAACAGGATATAAATATGAAAAACTATACAGAATATGAAATAAATAACTTTACAGAAATCTGAGATATACAGTTATACAGAAATGGGAACTATGCAAGTTGTAAACAGTTGTAGGGTTAAAAATTATTGTATGTACAGAATGATTATTTACACAGAGCTATACAGTAGTGCAGTTAAGATAAGTGAGATATGTGGATAATTTCTACAGAGGCTGTATAAAGTGCTAGTGGTTGTGAGTGGTGGTTCAGTCCATGTTATTATTGTGTGTTTGAGGGTACGGTTGTCCATTGTGGGTGTGTGTGTGTTCAGTCCATGAGTCTAACGTGGGTCAGATGTCAGGAGGCAGAGTTCAGGAGTCTGACAGCTGTGGGGAAGAAGCTGTTCCGGTACCTGGTGGTCTTAGTCCGGAGGCTCCTGTAGCGCCTCCCAGAGGGCAGGAGGGTGAAGAGTCCATGTGCTGGGTGACTGGGGTCTCTGATGATTTTCCCAGCCCTTTTCAGACACCGCTTCCTGTAGATGTCTTTTATGGCAGGAAGTGGTGCTCCGGCGATGCGCTGGGCAGTTTTCACGACCCTCTGCAACGTCTTCCGGTCCGAGGCAGAGCAGTTCCCGTACCAGACTGTTATACAGTTGGTCAGGATGCTCTCGATGGTGCAGTGGTAGAAGTTCACCAGGATGTCTGAGGACAGGTGGTTCTTCCTCAGAGACCTCAAGAAGAAGAGGCGCTGGTGAGCCTTCTTGACCAGCTTGGAGCAGTTGGTTGTCCAGGTGAGATCCTCGGAGATGTGGACTCCCATCACTCAAATCGGTTTGAGACAGACTACTTCCCCTTTTATTAAGCATTAGTAAGGTATTATATGTAGTTTTGTCTTGATGCAACACAATATTTTATACTTTTTAAATGATGGATTCACCAAGAAAATGAACTAGTTCTTAAATAAGCCAAATACTGTATGTCCACATGATGCCTGTCATTTGCAGGCGAGAGCAAGGCTTAAACAATACTGTAATTGTATGAAAACATTCATTGTACTGCACATCATATTGGACAGCTTCACTGCAGAAGCAGCAATAAATAGCCAAATGTCATGCCCAGTTTGTTGGTGCTGGAAGCACTTTTATACATGCCTGTTACTTTTGGTTCCAGAAAAACACACTTTAGGCTTTCTTACAAGTGATGGCAAAACGAGGCCTTTAACTTGACAGTAAATAGACACGTAGTTGTGTTTGCGGTTTCTGCTGTGTTTAATTGGAGCTCTTACTTTGACAAATTGTGGGGGTCGCCCCAGTAAATGAATAGTTATGTAACTCATAGGATGACAGTTACACAAAATATAATTAAAATAATATAAATAATGATATATCGCATGAATTCTTCTGTTTTCTTTCTCAAAACAGAAAAGATGCATGAGACTTAGTAGCTTATTTCAATGGGGAAAAATGTTGAATTATATTGTTTATAAAAGTAACAATATTACAGTTTGCCATCATTCCTCATTTGTTTGATCAATTCAATTCAATTTAATTTTATTTATATAGCGCCAAATCACAACAAAAGTCGCCTCAAGGCGCTTTATATTGTACAGTAGATAGCACAATAATAAATACAGAGAAAAACCCAACAATCATATGACTCCCTATGAGCAAGCACTTGGGCGACAGTGGGAAGGAAAAACTCCCTTTTAACAGGAAGAAACCTCCGGCAGAACCAGGCTCAGGGAGGGGCGGGGCCATCTGCTGCGACCGGTTGGGGTGAGAGAAGGAAGACAGGATAAAGACATGCTGTGGAAGAGAGACAGAGATTAATAACAGATATGATTCGATGCAGAGAGGTCTATTAGCACATAGTGAGTGAGAAAGGTGACTGGAAAGGGAAAACTCAATGCATCATGGGAATCCCCGGCAGCCTATGTCTATTGCAGCATAACTAAGGGAGGATTCAGGGTCACCTGGTCCAGCCCTAACTATATGCTTTAGCAAAAGGAAAGTTTGAAGCCTAATCTTGAAAGTAGAGATAGTGTCTGTCTCCTGAATCCAAACTGGAAGCTGGTTCCACAGAAGAGGGGCCTGAAAACTGAAGGCTCTGCCTCCCATTCTACTTTTAAATACTCTAGGAACAACAAGTAAGCCTGCAGAGCGAGAGCGAAGTGCTCTAATAGGGTGATATGGTACTACAAGGTCATTAAGATAAGATGGGGCCTGATTATTTAAGACCTTGTATGTGAGGAGCAGGATTTTGAATTCAATTCTGGATTTAACAGGAAGCCAATGAAGGGAAGCCAAAACAGGAGAAATATGCTCTCTCTTTCTAGTCCCTGTCAGGACTCTTGCTGCAGCATTTTGGATTAGCTGAAGGCTTTTCAGTGAGTTTTTAGGACATCCTGATAATAGTGAATTACAGTAGTCCAGCCTGGAAGTAATAAATGCATGAACTAGTTTTTCAGCATCACTCTGAGACAGGATATTTCTAATTTTAGAGATGTTGCAAATGGAAGAAAGCAGTCTTACATATTTGTTTAATATGTGCATTGAAGGACATGTCCTGGTCAAAAATGACTCCAAGGTTCCTCACAGCATTACTGGAGGCCAAGGTAATGCCATCCAGAGTAAGAATCTGCTTAGATACCATATTTCTAAGATTTTCAGGGCCGAGTACAATAACCTCAGTTTGATCTGAATTAAGAAGCAGAAAGTTAGCGGCCATCCAGGTCTTTATGTCTTTAAGACATTCCTACAGTTTAACTAATTGGTGTGTGTTACCTGGCTTCATGGACAGATAGAGCTGCGTGTCATCTGCATAGCAGTGAAAATGTATGCTATGTCTTCTAATGATGTTGCCTAAGGGAAGCATGTACAATGTAAATAGAATTGGTCCTAGCACTGAACCCTGTGGAACTCCATAATTGACCTTAGTGTGTGAAGAGGACTCTCCATTTACTTGTACAAATTGGAGTCTATTAGATAGATATGATACAAACCACTGCAGCGCAGTACCTGTAATACCTACAGCATGTTCTAATCGCTCTAATAGGATATTATGGTCAACAGTATCGAACGCTGCACTGAGGTCTAGCAGGACAAGCACAGAGATGAGTCCACTGTCAGAGGCCATAAGAAGATCATTTGTAACCTTCACTAAAGCTGTTTCTGTGCTGTGATGAGCTCTGAAACCTGACTGAAACTCTTCAAATAAGCCATTCCTCTGCAGATGATCTGTTAGCTGTTTGACAACTACTCTTTCAAGGATGTTTGATATGAAAGGAAGGTTGGAGATTGGCCTATAATTAGCTAAGACAGCTGGGTCTAGAGATGCTTTTAAGTAAAGGTTTAACTACAGCCAGCTTGAAGGCCTGTGGTACATAGCCGATTATTAGAGACAGGTTGATCATATTTAAGATTGAAGCATTAATTAATGGCAGGACTTCTTTGAGCAGTTTTGTAGGAATGGGGTCTAAAAGACACGTTGATGGTTTGGAGGAATTAATTATTGAAGTTAACTCAGAAAGATCAATCGGAGAAAAAGAGTCTAACTTAACATCGATGGTACTAAAAGTAGCTGTAGATAATATTACATCTGTGGGATGATTATTGGTAATTTTTTCTCTAATCATTAAAATTTTATTTGTGAAGAAGTTCATGAAGTCATTACTAGTTAATGTTAAAGGGATTGTTGGCTCAGTAGAGCTCTGACTGTTTGTCAGCCTGGCTACAGTGCTGAAGAGAAACCTGGGGTTGTTCTTATTTTCTTCAATCAGTGACGAATAGTAAGATGTTCTGGCTTTGCGGAGGGCTTTCTTATAAAGCAGCAAACTATTTCTCCAGGCTAAATGATGATCCTCTAAATTTGTGACACGCCATTTCCTCTCCAGCTTACGAGTTATCTGCTTTAGGCTACGTGTTTGAGAATTATACCACGGAGTCAGGTACTTCTGATTTGAGGCCTTAGTTTTCACAGGAGCTACAGTATCCAGAGTCGTATGTAGTGAGGAGGTAAAATTATTAACAAGATAATTGACCTCTGTTGGAGTAGCGTTCAGGTAGCTGCTCTGCTCTATGTTGGTACAGGGCGTTGAAGATGATAACAGTGGGTGGATTATATTCTTAAACTTAGGTACAGCACTTTCAGAAAGACATCTACTTTGATAAAGTCTACTCTCCACTAGTGCTGGGCGATATGGAAAAAATATTTATCACGATATGAATTATTTTATATCATGATAACGATATATATCACGATATACCACCTGACCTGTGGTCATCTGGAAAGTATGCAGTCTTTAAACAGCGAGTGGAGAGGGTGCAGTCTTTGTTTTGAGTTACTGTAAAGCATGTCGCAAATCTGGGTGCACGTAAAGCAGCACCATGTTGCAAAACAACAAGACAGAGTTTCTTTGCGAAAAATGTCATTTTTTTTATACTTTATTTTCTCTTGCATAAAGTTAAGAGTATGTATAGTGAGAAGACAACATTAATATATTTGCACAGGCTATTTAACCCTTTAAGACCTACCATAGAACCAAGTCCGCCAGAGCTTATCTTTACATTTATTTATTTTGAGTGTCTTCATAGTTTTATTTTTGAGATACACAAATTTTTATATACTACAGGAAAAATGAAAATAAATAAATGCAAATTTGCAAAAACACAGCATGTGCATCAAAATAAACTATTTACAACAGTGTAATTTGACTTCTAAGCATCCCAGAAACGATACAGAAGAACATAAAGTGAAACATGACTTTTAAAAACACCAACATACACTTTGAAGCTTTAAAAACTACATTTTCTGCGAAAATGACGTCACTTCCGGTTTCGGACAGGTAATGGTGGACATGCGTTGCCCTGAGTTATATTCCAAGGTAGGAAGTGTTATGAACAGCTGATCGGATCGGCAAAGCCTGTTTTTGGAATATTATGTTTTTGTTGCTGGAAGTGCTTTTTATGCAATTTTTGCAAAGCTATATGTGGAAGAAAGTCGTGACCTAGGGCAAGCTAATGGAATAAGATGTAAGTACAACTCCGGTTTCATATGCAAAAAAAACATTATTGCACTACCTTACGTGGTTCCAGTTCTACAGGGATTTAAAAATAGTTAAGAAAAACGGAGTGTGCCTGACCGGTTTTAAAGGGTTAATGATATATTTTATGTAATAATTTGTAAAATTCGGGTTAGAAACGATAGAAGACAAATGGCACGATAGACAGTTTTCTATCGCCCAGCACTATTCTCCACTGCTGTGTAGTCAATTATTGTAAATGTAAATGTTATCAGGAAATGATCAGACAGCAGAGGGTTTTCAGGAAACACTGTTAAATGTTCAGTTTCTATGCCATATGTTAAAACAACATCTAGAGTGTGATTAAAGTGGTGGGTGGGTTCTTTTACATTTTGAGAGAAGCCAATTGAGTCTAATAACAGATTAAATGCGATGTTGAGGCTGTCATTTTTAGCATCTACATGGATGTTAAAATCACCCACAATAATTATTTTATCTAAGCTGAGCACTAAATCAGATAAAAAGTCTGAGAAATCAGACAGAAACTGTATGTAAGGCCCAGGTGGACGATATATGATAACAAGTAAGACTGGTTTCTGAGTTTTACAGCTGGGGTGGACGAGGCTAAGCATCAGGCTTTCAAATGAATTAAAAGTCTGTCTTGGTCTTTCGTTAATTAATAGGCTGGTGTGAAAAATTGCTGCCACACCGCCCCTCGGCCTGTGCTTCGAGGTTTCTGGTAGTAAGAATGACTCGGGGTGTTGATTCATTTAAACTAACATACTCATCCTGCTGCAACCAGGTTTCTGTAAGGCAGAGTAAATCGATTTGTTGATCAATTATTAAGTCATGTACTAACAGAGACTTGGAGGAGAGAGACCTAATATTTAATAATCCACATTTCACTGTTTTACTCTTTGGTTCAGATGTGGATACTGTATTGTTCTTTCTTTGTGATTTTTTATGTTTAAGTTGTTTATTGCTGGTTTTTAGTTTGTTTTTTGTCTTTTTGGGAGCTGACACAGTCTCAATGGAGATGGGTTTTTGGGGGGTAACAGGAGGAGAGAAGCTGCAGAGAGGCGTGTAAGACTGCAACTCTGCTTCCTGGTCCCAACTCTGGATAGTCATATTTTGGGGGGTTTAATAAATGTGTCCATATTTCTAGAAATGAGAGCTGCTCCATCCAAAGTGGGATGGATGCCGTCTCTCCTAACAAGACCAGGTTTCCTCCAGAAGGTTTGCCAATTATCTATGAAGCCCACATCGTTTCTGGGACACCACTCAGACAGCCAGCAATTTAAGGAGAACATGCGGCTAAACATGTCACTCCTGGTCTGATTGGGGAGGGGACCAGAGAAAACTACAGAGTCCCACATTGTTTTGGCAAAGTTACACACCGATTCAATATTGATTTTAGTGACCTCCGATTGGCGTAACCGGGTGTCATTACTGCCGACGTGAATTATGATCTTACTGTATTTACGTTTACCCTTAGCCAGCAGTTTTAAATTTCCTTCAATGTCGCCTGCTCTGGCCCCTGGAAGACAATTGACTATGGTTGCCGGTGTCTCTAGCTTCACATGTCTGAGAACAGAATCACCAATTACCAGAGTTTGACCCCCGGCGGGTGTGTCGCCGAGTGGGGAAAAACGGTTAGACACATGAACAGGTTGGTGGTGTACCTGGGGCTTCAGTTTAAGACTATGCTTCCTCCTCACCGTCACCCAGCCGCCCTCTTTCCCCAGCTGCTTGGGGTCTGCCGGGGAACAGCTAGCGGGGCCTACGCTATCTTCGGCTGCACCAGCTACAGGGGCCTGGCTAGCTACGGGTGAATGAAGGGTGCGAAGCCGAGTCTCCAATTCAGTAATCCTGGCCTCCAGAGCTGCAAATACATTTGTTACAGGTATCATGTTTGTTACAGGTATCATTACTGCTAAAGGAGGCCGAGGAGTAACTAAACATCTGACACAATGAGCAGGAAAGTGCAGGAGGGACAGGTGAAGTAGCCATGGTGCTAACGAGTTGGCTACGAGCTAAGCTAAGCTAGCGAAACAGTAAAGAGACAGTGAGTGAATACTTTGGCTATAAATTAGGTAGTGAGTACACAGAAAGGGTGATTCAGATGAAGGACGTGAAGATTATACTATGAAGAAGGGATGTATCTAAAAGTTTTTAATTAAATTGCTAAGCAGAAAAGCTACTCAGAGACACCACTGTGTTTGAGCAGGAACAGGAAGTGGTACTCTACCACAAAGCGAGCGAACACCAAGTGACAGCGCCACCAAGAGTCAGGAGTGCCAACGCCCACACCAGGCAAGTGATCCCATCATAATCAGGCTTGTCATTTAAAAATCATTATCTTCAGGATAATACACAAAGGAGAGTTTAACTGCTCAATGTCTTGATGAAGATTTACTTCAGTTAATCCTGCGAAAGACTGGAGGGAGTCCTCATGGGATGCTGCAGCAACTCCAGTCCCTGGACAGGTTATTAGAGCAGCAAGGCATAATTGCAACTGGTGTCTGAATCTTTCACTCCGCTATGCATCACCAGCTTTGCTTCCACTGTGAGTTTCTGACATAAAAAGAGAAAAAGAAAAAAATGTCTGTGCTTTCCACAGGGAGACTGATGTGTATTTTTGAATTACATTTGAATTTGGAAGATGTTGTAAGTGTCCAAGTTAAAACAAACTAGAATAAGGGCAATCTTACAAACAACATTTTGTCTTAAATAGCCATCTGTCCGTTCATCCATCCATTGGTACTTAAAATAATAAACTTTATTTGAATATCTATCATATTTGTTTAACTCTAAAGGGTTAAAAGTGATGCTGACTCACTTTTAACTGCAAGCTAGTGAGTGAAAATGGATCCTTGTAATTGATGTCTGCTACTTATATGGGTTCCTCAAGAGCAGACATACATATGGTGTGACCTAGAGAAGAATGAACCTGACACACATCTTTGAACAGTAGGAGGAAGTCAAAGTACCCAGAGGAAAATCCAAATGTCTTGAAGAGGGCAAAAAGAAGTGCCCAGTTAACAGCTGTCTAAAATTCTACAGGCTAGTTACCACAGTCAGGAGATTTATTGTTAGGGATAGAGAAGATAGCTTTGGTACGGATACCTTTTATTTTTTATTTTTAGATAGTTTGTACAAACTAGAGAACCTCAGGTTGCAAGAATCAGTCTATCAGCTGCTGGTATTCTGGGCATTGGATTGGATTGCTCCCCTGAGGATTGTTTCCATTGTTCTGGAACACCAATTTCAGGCCATCCAAATCTCTCTTTTCCCAGCAACAGCTTTTCCCTAGCCTAGTCTGGTTGGTTAGGCTAGGGAAAAGAGCATGGGGGAATAGTTAGTAGATGGACTGAGTTGTTGCAGGTCTGTGAATCTGTCAGTGACTGTCATTCTGGTTTAGGAGCATCTAACTGTTTAGTCAGTTAACCCAGAGCCAGTAGCTCTGTACACTAGCAGCAATACTTTCTCTCCTATCCAATTCAATTTTATTTTTCAATTCAATTTTATTTATATAGCGCCAAATCACAACAACAGGTCTCAATATATTCCAAGCTACAAACTCCAACTACTTTTAAAAATTAGGAGGCTCGTCAGACAGAGTATGAGTGCTGGAGACGCAAACACTTTTGCAATGCTTGTCTGCTCATGAAGGTTGCCCAAGTAAATCTTGGCTCTGATCCACCAGAACATGGTTTCTCTCGGGTTTTGATCTGACTACAGGTGATTGAGTTACAAATCAGTGGGGTGTTGTCTTTCGTCCCCTTTCCTCCAGCTGTAGGACTAGCAGTGCCAGGTGGCATTATTGGCACATCTGGTGCAAGTTTGCAAACTGGCTTTTGCTTTGCAGTAGTATGCTTGGGCTGGATGGGACACACACAGGGATGTTACCGGTGATGCTGAGATGTTCACCAAAATGTTGTCTAGAATTGAGTGTGATTCACCACAGCAGAGGGCACTTTTTTAAAAAAATTTTTTGCTTGCAGTGTGTGTGAACAGTGACAAATGAAAGTCTGTTTAATGCGCAGCCTGGTTTCTGTTTTTGTCTCTACTGAAGCAAAACCACAGGTAGTGAGTGGAGGCATGTGACGCAGAAAATTTTTGAATAAATGAAAAATAAATAGCTGTAAAAATGTGAAAATAAATATGAAAAAATACCAGATTTAAAGTATATATATATGAACAACAAAGATTTATCAACAAGCCTATCGTAAAGCCTATATACAGTTATTGCTGCGGTTTGTTTAAAATATTTAATTATGTTTAATTTCATTTATTTATACAATCTAAAAACTGTTGTTGCCAAATTAAACAACAACTGCCTTAAGGTGCCTTACCTTAAGCATCTTAAGGCTCAGCTACATAAGAGCTGTATGGGCAGATCATGTTTTGAGAGCGAGGACCTAAATGTAGACAATGGTGGCAGGTGAGAGGTTTATTAAGCTAGGAGGAAACCAAACATGAATACAAAACAAAGGCAAAAGGAAGCTATCGCTGACAATAAACTAAACTAGGCACAACTAAAAACCAAGAACATGAAACCTGAAACCTGAGGCCTAGAACATGAACATAGATGAGAAACTAGGAGGGAGAACAGATGTTCCAGTGAGGAACAAAGGAGAACTCACACAACATATACAAACCGGATTCCAAAAAAGTTGGGACACTAAACAAATTGTGAATAAAAACTGAATGCAATGATGTGGAGATGGCAAATGTCAATATTTTATTTGTAATAGAACGTAGGTGACAGATCAAAAGTTTATTCCGAGAAAATGTATCAAAGGAAAAATATGTTGATTCAAAATTTCACGGTGTCAACAAATCCCAAAAAAGTTGGGACAAGTAGCAATAAGAGGCTGGAAAAAGTAAATGTGAGCATAACGAAGAGCTGGAAGACCAATTAACACTAATTAGGTTAATTGGCAACATGATTGGGTATAAAAAGAGCTTCTCAGAGCGGCAGTGTCCCTCAGAAGCCAAGATGGGTAGAGGATCACCAATTCCCACAATGTTGCGCAGAAAGATAGTGGAGCAATATCAGAAAGGTGTTACCCAGCGAAAAATTGCAAAGACTTTGCAGTTATCATCATCAACTGTGCATAACATCATCCGAAGATTCAGAGAATCTGGAACAATCTCTGTGCGTAAGGGTCAAGGGCGTAAACCCATACTGGACGCCCGTGATCTCCGGGCCCTTAAACGACACTGCACCACAAACAGGAATGCTACTGTAAAGGAAATCACAGAATGGGCTCAGGAATACTTCCAGAAACCATTGTCAGTGAACACAATCCACCGTGCCATCCGCCCGTTGCCAGCTGAAACTCTACAGTGCAAAGAAGAAGCCATTTCTAAGCAAGATCCACAAGCTCAGGCGTTTTCACTGGGCCAGGGATCATGTAAAATGGAGCGTGGCAAAATGGAAGACTGTTCTGTGGTCAGACGAGTCACGATTCGAAGTTCTTTTTGGAAATGTGGGACGCCATGTCATCCGGACCAAAGAGGACAAGGACAACCCAAGTTGTTATCAACGCTCAGTTCAGAAGCCTGCGTCTCTGATGGTATGGGGTTGCATGAGTGCGTGTGGCATGGGCAGCTTGCATGTCTGGAAAGGCACCATCAATGCAGAAAAATATATTCAGGTTCTAGAACAACATATGCTCCCATCCAGACGTCATCTCTTTCAGGGAAGACCCTGCATTTTTCAACAAGATAATGCCAGACCACATTCTGCATCAATCACAACATCATGGCTGCGTAGGAGAAGGATCCGGGTACTGAAATGGCCAGTCTGCAGTCCAGATCTTTCACCTATAGAGAACATTTGGCGCATCATAAAGAGGAAGGTGCGACAAAGAAGGCCCAAGACGATTGAACAGTTAGAGGCCTGTATTAGACACGAATGGGAGAGCATTCCTATTGCTAAACTTGAGAAACTGGTCTCCTCGGTCCCCAGACGTCTGTTGAGTGTTGTAAGAAGAAGGGGAGATGCCACACAGTGGTGAAAATGGCCTTGTCCCAACTTTTTTGGGATTTGTTGACACCATGACATTTTGAATCACCATATTTTTTCCTTCAGATGATAAATTTTCTCAGTTTCAACTTTTGTTCTGTGATTTATGTTCTATTCTGAATAAAATATTGACATTTGCCATCTCCACATCATTGCATTCAGTTTTTATGCACAATTTGTTTAGTGTCCCAACTTTTTTGGAATCCGGTTTGTACACATGAGGGTGATTATGAAAAGGGGAGACATCAGAATCAGAACTTTATTGTCACAGGTACCACGAAATTAAGAATGGTCCCCGATCATTGCATCCCTAGCAATATCAAAATATAAATAAAAACAATAAAAGTCAATAAATAAAATACAGGGAGTGCAGAATTATTAGGCAAGTTGTATTTTTGAGGAATAATTTTATTATTGAACAACAACCATGTTCTCAATGAACCCAAAAAACTCATTAATATCAAAGCTGAATGTTTTTGGAAGTAGTTTTTAGTTTGTTTTTAGTTTGAGCTATTTTAGGGGGATATCTGTGTGTGCAGGTGACTATTACTGTGCATAATTATTAGGCAACTTAACAAAAAACAAATATATACCCATTTCAATGATTTATTTTTACCAGTGAAACCAATATAACATCTCCACATTCACAAATATACATTTCTGACATTCAAAAACAAAACAACTCAGGGCTGAGGATGTGTGATAGCCAACTCTGACTCTCTGTCTACAGCCCGAGAGGAAGCTATTGATCCACATGCAGGTGCTGTATGGAAGCCCCAGGTCTTGTAGCTTGGCCACCAGTTTGTGTGGAAGGATGGTGTTAAAAGCTGAGCAGTAATCCACGAAGAGCACCCGCACATAGCTCCCATGCTCTTCCAGGTGTGTTACTGCAGCATGGAGTGCTGTGGCTACAGCGTCTTCCGTGGACCGGTTTGCTCTGTAGGCAAACTGGTGTGGGTCCAGGCTGCGGGGCAGGGCTGCTGTGATGTGTCTGCGGACCAGCTTCTCATCACAGCAGCCTTGCCCCACAGCCTGGATCCACACCACACCACATGTGGATCAATAGCTTCCTCTTGGGCCGTAGGCAGAGAGTCAGAGTTGGCCATCACACATCCTCAGCCCTGAGTCTCAGCACTGGCTCACCCCAGGGCTGTGTGCTCAGTCCACTGCTCTACTCTCTCTATACACACGACTGCACTCCTCGCCACCACAGAAACATCTTTGTGAAATTTGCAGACGACACCACAGTGGTGGGGCTCATTTCCAAGGGAGACGAGTCGACGTACAGAGACGAGGTGGAGAACACATATGGGAACACAGGAGGGACAAATCAGGGATAACGAGACACAATGCACATTAGACAAGAGCTGTGTCCCAAAACCTAGGCTGCATCCTTGGGAGGCTGCATATGAAGGCCACAGCCAGGCGACGAAGGCTGTCCCTATTCAAAGGCTGCTCCGAATGCGGCCGACAAATGCGTCCTTCATTTCAAGGGTGGGTCGGGTGTATCCTTCCTTGGCCCACCATATACCAGAATTCATAGCGCGGCCAAGCCAATTCCAGTTTCCAACAATGCGGCAGCTGCTTAGTTTTAATATTACTCATATTACTCTTTCTGGGTCACAAAATAAAGTTTTAAGGTTTTTCAGGTGAGAATGTAGCTGAGTAAACTTCAAATATCTGCTTAATTAATCAAGACATCACATAAGTGCTCCCACAATTTTATTTTTTTTTAAAACAATGATTTCTTGATATTTGTTTTGGAACAATACAAACAGCAACAAATCAGCACAGCCAAATACAAATAAGAAAAAGAGAAGAAAAAAACAAATACAGGTACATGAGTTACAGATGTACATGTCTGGGTGGGAGACAAAAAAGGGAATACAGACATTAATTATTATGTTTGAAAACAAAATGTGATCCCCCTTTATGTAATAGCACAGCAAGGTCACGAGGTAGGTGATCAAGCAAAGGCCGCCATATCCTACAGAATCCATCACAATTGCCCTTTATGATGGCACTGAGGCGCTCCATTGGCAGCACCTTGAACGTTTCTCTGTACCATTGTGTAACAGTGGGGGGCTGTCTCTGAATCCATTGAAACAGTACACATCGCCTCGCTAAATGTAAAAGTTTACCTAACAAAAGCATCTGTACAGAAGACAGAGAGAGCCCTTCTATAGATAGACCCAGAACAAACAGCACAGGGTTCAGTGGGATCGTTTGGTGAAAGATGGAGCGAAGCTCTATAGCAATATTTTTCCAAAATCTAGTAATTAAAGGACATTGCCATATGCAATGGTAGTAGGTCCCCACATCCGTATTGCACTTTACACAAAGAGGAGAAATCTGAGGATGAATTTTATTTAAAAACTCTGGCGTACGCTGCAGTCTGTGTAAGATTCTGTAACGGCTTTCCTGGAGTCAGTTACAGGAAAACAATTTCTTGGCAGATCTAAAAGTCTTGGTCCGTGCTTCTGCACTAAGCTGAACTTCGAGGTCGGTTTCCCACTGAACCCTGGCCTTATCAGTGGTTACAAAATTCAGAGACAATAGTTTCCCCTAACAAAGAGAGATAAATTTCTTTTTTGTGATTATTTCCTCATTAAATTTAAGGAGAAAGCTTTCAATAGGATTCAAAACAAGTTGATTGGCTGGAAATTTAAGGGAATTTACAAAATGTCTTACTTGCAGGAACCCAAAGAAGTGTTTCTGTGGTGAATTATACTTAGTTTGAATTTGATTAAAGGCCATAAAACTACCCCTTTCAAACAGATTGCAAATAAATCTGAGCTCGAAGAGTTTTCTTCTTCTTCGGCCATGTTCTCTTAATA
Organism: Oreochromis grahami; assembly: GCA_029532605.1. Classification (NCBI taxonomy): domain Eukaryota; kingdom Metazoa; phylum Chordata; class Actinopteri; order Cichliformes; family Cichlidae; genus Oreochromis; species Oreochromis grahami. The sequence continues at coordinate 20,063 of JAQSNX010008059.1, forward strand.
ATGTACACACTTGGTTGGTTGGTTACTTTTCCCGTTTATTTTATTGTCCGCAACACAGGAGGGGAAAACATACATCCATTTTTCTGGCAGTTCGCGCTTCACACAACAACTAGGAACAGGAAGTGAAGTCTTCTATGATCACCAAAATAAAATCATTTCCAAAATAAAATGACAATCAGAAAACGTCTTTTACAACACAAGATAAATTAATATATTTACTCATGAGAACACAAATCTAACACCCCCCCTTGTTCTCATGCTGTTAACCCACAGCATCTTATGCATTTCCAAAGAACCATTTTTGAAACTTTCTGAGTCTCACTCTTGTAACTGGTTTTGTTAGTATGTCTGCAGCCATTTCTTCTGATGGACAATGTTCAATGCGGATTTTTCCTTCATTTACCGCTTCACGAATGAAGTGATATTTCACATCAATGTGCTTCGACCTCTGTCTGTTCACTGGATTTTTACTCAAAGCAATGGCCCCTTGGTTGTCCCCAAACAGTTTAGTACATGTGTACCTTTTTCTGTCCATGCCGTTTAACAGTTGGGTTAAGTACATGCTTTCCTGAGTAGTGGTTGCAAGACCAATGTATTCAGCTTCACATGTTGAGAGTGCCACTGTAGGCTGTTTCTTCGTTTTCCAAGATATTACTGGTCCCTCTTTAGTAAGTGCAAAACAGTAGCCTGTTGTACTGCGTCTGTCTTTTACAGAGGATGCCCAGTCAGAGTCACTGTAAGCAATTAGATCTAGATCCTCACTGCTTTTCTTAAAGATCAGTTCAAAGTCATTTGTACCTTTTAGGTATCTGAGGACTTGTTTTGCCGTTACTAAGTCCTCTCTCGTGGGTTGAGCTAGTGTTTGAGATAGTCTGCTAACAACCCAGCTTATATCTGGTCTCGTACACGTCATGGCATATATCAGGCTGCCCACTATTTCTCTGTACTCTCTTGAGTTAACTGTCTCATTTGCATCACTTCCTCCACATGTAGTAGTGTCCGTTTTTAGTTCACACGGTGTGGATCTGGGCTTGCAATCTGACATCCCAAAGCGTTCCAACATTCTTTGAATGTACCTCTTCTGATTCATCCTGATTTCAGCCTCTTTTTGTATAAACTGGATACCAAGAAAACTGGATATTTTCCCCAGGTCTTTCATGTTAAACTTTGACCTCATTGTTTCTTTGAATGTGTTTAACGAGTTATTATTGCTAGCCGCAATGATCAAGTCATCTACCCAGATGATAACCAGTAGAGTTTCATGGTCAATGTCTTTCCTGTATACACAGTGATCAGAAAGGTTTCTTTCAAAGTCATTTAGTTCAAGGTAGTCATTCAAGAGTTTGTACCAGTTTCTCCCTGATTGTTTTAACCCGTAAAGGGATTTCTTTAATTTGTACACCAAATTTTCTCCTGACTCTGTTTGCTCAAAACCTTCTGGTTGGTCCATGTATATTTCTTCCTCAATGGGAGCATGCAAATATGCAGTTTTAACATCCATTTGGTGGATAATGAGATCATTCTGGACTGATATTTGCATTAGGGCTCGCACAGATGTCATGTTTGCTGTTGGTGCAAATGTCTCTTGGTAGTCTATGCCTTGTGTTTGGTTGTAACCTTTTGCTACAAACCTGGCTTTGAATATTTGTCCTTGTTCATTTTCTTTAAGGGCGTAGACCCATTTTCCTCCAATGGTATTTCTGCCAGTAGGTAAAGTAGTCAGCTCGAATGTGTCATTCTCTTTCAGAGAGTTGATTTCTTCTGCCATTGCCTGTTTCCACCTTGGTGCCTCTGGTGACATCAGCGCCTCTTTATAGGTTTGGGGGATTCCACAGGTTGCTCTGTAACAATAATCAACACTTACAGAAGTTACATTAGCTAACTCTTTGCAGTTGGATGTGTAATCCTCTAAATATTTAGGAGGCTTCCTTTCTCTGTTAGGATAGCGTTCAGTTTGGTTTTGCTCATCACCCTCATTTCTTTCTGTGTCAAGGTTTGGTTCATTTGTGTTGGTTTCCTCTTCTCTAGGAGGTCTGTTCTCTGCTGCATTTTCATTTTGTTGTTCTGTATTTTCTTTTGAAGGCACTGTATGCTCATAAGTCTGAATTTCTGTGTCACATTCATCAGTCTGTGTTTGTTGTTCAACAGTGTTCTTCTTGATAAATCTCACAAGTCTGTGTTTTGACACTTTTCCTGTGTGGGGGTAATAAACCAGGTATGCTGGGCTATTTTTACTATAACCCACAAATATTCCTTTTTCACATCTGGGATCAAGTTTCTTGTGATCATGTATGTACGCATAACAGTCTGATCCAAATATCCACAGTTTTGAGAGATCTGGTCTTTTCCCTGTTAACATCTGATATGGTGTACTTTTAGTCCTGTTACTGTAGCACCTGTTGCGGGTGTGTGCTGCATTTTGAATGGCATAAGGCCATAATTCTTTTGGCAGCCCCTTTTCTAGTAAAAGACACCTCCCCATTTCAAAGAGAGTTCTCCATTGCCTCTCAGCTGTGCCATTCTGATGAGGAGAATATGGTGCAGATGTCTCATGCTTTATACCCTTTTCCCTTAAAAGAGACTGGAAGGAACTGCTTGTGAATTCGGTGCCATTGTCTGATCTAATGCACTTAACACTGCCGTATGGTGCACAGTCAGCTAGAAACTTTGCTGTGGCCTCTGTGGTGTCACTTTTCTGTTTTAGAAAGTAAACTGACACTGCCCCTGAAAAATCATCTGTGAATAATATAGCATATTTGTGACCACTTTGGCCACTTGGTTCAATGGGACCGGCTAGATCAGTGTGCACCAACTGTAATGGCTCACTCGCTTTTGGGTCGCTTTGTCTGTTTCTGTTGTTAGTGAATTTCCCTTCTGTGCACACATTACAATCTAACATGCCACTGCCTGTGATTTTCATGCCCTCTACAACATCAGGTAGCTTTAACACATCGCTAACATTACAATGTCCTAAAATTTCATGCCATGTTTTCACATCACAAGTCAGATTAACAGTGTCACAGGACATCATATCATTGAATGATGTTTCATTGTTTACCGTTTTCAAATAGTAGAGTCTGTTGTATTCTTCGATAGAGAAAACTGTCCCATCTTTGTTCACTAGTTCATTCTGTCCCTTCTTGAAGACCACCTGTGCTCCATGGGTTGTAGCTGCCTTCACTGAGAATATGCTCTGAGGGTAGGATGGGATGAACAGAGCATCTCTCAGTGTGATGGTGGTACAGTGTCCTTGTACGTCCCGTAGGGAGACGTTGGCATCTCCCCTCTTGAGTGCGACGTTATTTGTCCTGGATCCATCAGCAAGCTCCATGTAGTGTTTCTCTGGATCAAAAGTCTCATCAAACTTTATGAACTTGTTCTTCTCTGTAATGATGTGTGAAGTAGCACCACAGTCCACCATTAGTCCTTCTCTTATTATGTCAGTAGGCAGGAGTCTTTGACTAACTTTAAATACAAAAGTCTGCTCTTCTTTCTTGTCCTCTTGTTTTTCTACAGTTAGTTTCGCATCATCTCTGTACTTGGTTTTTCTTCTACATGTCTCATCACTGTGTGTCGAGCTTCTATGGTAGCTACACCACTTAGGTGTTCCCTTTTGGCGACAATCTTTTACAAAATGTCCTCGGTTTCCGCATCCATGACAGGTGATGGAGGTTAAATCGACCTTCATCACATTATCTGTTTTTACTTTGTTGTCAAATTTCTCGGTTTCCTCGTAACTTCGTAGGTTGCTTTTGAACTGTGTGAATGTTAAATCTTCACTGCTTTGAGTTGTGTGAATAGCAAATGGCTTGTAAGCTTCAGGAAGCCCCTTTAAAATCATAGCGATAATAAGTCCATCACTGATGACTTCTTTTGCATTTCTTAGGGAGGTCACTGCTTTTTCAGCTCGGATAATATAATCTGTCACTGTCTCATCTGGTTTCTTCTGTAAAGACGTCAGCTCTGTGTACAGTGCGATGATTCTGGGCTTGCCTTTACTATCGTAGTGGTCACGTAGTATTTTTAAAGCTTTTCTTCCGTCGTCAGTCGCATCTCTCATTACCAGTGACAGGCTTTTATCATCAAGAAACTGAATTAGTTCAGCGTAGCATTCAGCATTCTTCTCTGCATCTGGATTAGTGGCTGATAATATAGTGTCCTTTAGACCAATGATCCGCATGTGGCCGAGGAACTTTGCCTCCCAGAGTTCGTAACTGTTTTCGTCTCCGTTGAACACTAACCTCTGCCATCTTCCTCCTGTTGTGTCACGCCTGGGCCCATAACCTGTTGAGCTCGAAGAGTTTTCTTCTTCTTCGGCCATGTTCTCTTAATAATGTACACACTTGGTTGGTTGGTTACTTTTCCCGTTTATTTTATTGTCCGCAACACAGGAGGGGAAAACATACATCCATTTTTCTGGCAGTTCGCGCTTCACACAACAACTAGGAACAGGAAGTGAAGTCTTCTATGATCACCAAAATAAAATCATTTCCAAAATAAAATGACAATCAGAAAACGTCTTTTACAACACAAGATAAATTAATATATTTACTCATGAGAACACAAATCTAACAAAAATAGATGTTTCTGGCTTAGTGACAAAGAGCAACACGTCATCCGCGTAAAGGGAAATTCTGTATTCAGTATTCAACAAAGTTACCCCACAGATCTCAGGGTCAGTTCTTATAGCCTCTGCCAGTGGCTCCAAAGCAAGTGTAACCCATATTTAAGGATGGCTTGGATAAAATATACCAAAATGAAAAAAGGACCATTAATCTTAGCAGTACACTCTGTTTATAGTGAATAAACCACAGGTGCAGCAGTTAAAGGGTTAACTGCTCTGGTGTAGGCGTGAGTCGCTCTAAGCCAATGAGCTGCTGGAGGGTGGTGCAGGGCCCCGCCTGCCATCTCCGTCTGAGAGAGCACAGGCCTTTCCTTCTCTCTCGCGCGATTCCTCCATGAGCACGCTAGCGAGGAAAAAGACACGGTATGAAAAACAAGTAATATAAACGAGAGAGTTAGCACTCGCTGCTTATGAAAGATCGTTTTATTGTATGTGTACTGCTAAAATAAGTAACCCACTGGTTCCTTTTACATTGTTTGGTCGACGAAGGTCGGGAGTTAGAGACGACGCCATTTTATCATTCCTGCGCCATCTCGCGCTGCTCCGCCTTTCTTTTCTGAGATCGGTGAGCAAAGTATTTTAATAGTTCATTGTTTATCTGCACTTTTCGTGAGTTCTTTGCAAGCAAAATGTTCCAGTGTTTATTGGATAATTGTTTAAAAAATATTTTGTGGAAAACTTTATTCAATCTACTGAAAAACAGCCTTTGAAGCAAATGCACAGTGTGTGTTTTACTGTTTATTTTCAATTTGTAACATGGGTAACGTTGCAAATAATACATTTTAGGTGATAGGACTTTGAACTGTGATTATATGAGAACTTAATATGTCCTATGACACTGTCGTTGACAGGTCAGGTTTTTTTTTTTTGTTTGTTTCCTTTTGTGTCTTCCTTTGATGCATTGCAACGGATCCTGTAATCGATGGCCAGCCAACCCCGTTGATGGACCAATTGACTTTGTTCTGTGCTGCACAGCAGAGTGTGGTAGGCCAGTTGCAACAAAACAAAAACACACCACGCCACTTTGAACTTGCTGTTCCCTTTCTTCACACACATCCCCCTACT
>JAQSNX010008060.1:0-14882 GCA_029532605.1 Oreochromis grahami
TTCTGGGTCCGTTGGACCCAGTATTTTGAGTTCCTTATGTTTTGGTTTATTTTGCATGTTTGAGTGTGTTGGGGTTGTCTGGGGTTTTGATTATGTTGTGATATTATATTACTGTGATTCTGGGTTTGGGTTTTTGTTCGCAGGTTTTATGTTCTCATGTTTTGTGTGGGTTTAGTTCCATGTGTCTCTCAGTGTCGGGTCTGCGTCTTTGTGTAGTGATCTCTTGTTTCCCGTTTTATTGTGAAGGTCTGCGTCTCAGGTGTATGGGTTCGGTTTTACCTCTTGTCTCGTCTTGTTAATTACTCCCAGCTGTGTCCACCACCTGTGTGTAATCTCCCTGTGTTTCTCTGTGTGTATTTAAGTCGCGTCTTCTGTCTTTGTAGTTGCTGCTTCGTCTGTGTTGTTTACCTCGGCTTCCCTGCGTCTCTTCATCCGTCCTCCCTGCATCTACGTTTCGGGTTTGTTTTGTTAGTTTGTCCAGTTTAGGTTTTCTTAGTTTCTAGTTCACCCTCGCCACCACTGTTTGTATTTTCTTCTGTTAAATAAACTCACCTGCACCAGAGCATCTTGGGTCCTCCCTACTACTCCACACGTCTGCCACACCGGACGTGACAAAAACATCTGAAATCTTCCACAATTATAAAGTTTCATCCAAAGAGGATCATATTAAGTGAGTGTTGAGGCTTTATCACTTACATTATCCATTTGTGCCACAATTCTTTCCAGTATTAGTCCAAGCTCTCCTCTTCTGTTGACCAACTTCACCAGGTTGTCCAAGTGGAGATCCAGCTGAGCCAGGAACTTTGTTTGAGGGGGGATGGTGGCAATTCTCTTAAACTCAGCGTTGAGCTGAAAACATGAGCACAGAGGAATGAGCTTTAAAGGTTTAATACCTGGAAGAAGGCTGCAATCACTCATGCTGAAGAAATGGGCTGTCAAATAACAACTGTGCCTTAACCATTTTAGGCTAATACCGCAAGAACACCATGTATGAGGCAAACCTTACCTCATGGAAGTCAAATAGAGCAGGCAGCCTCCACCATTGGTGCATCACGAACAACTTCATGTCTTCTGTATGAAAAAGTCTTTTCCATCTTGAGTTTCACGAACTCTGTTACTCTTTTTATGTCCATGTGGTGGGCTTTGACATGTCAATAGCTTTAAGAGTCCCTTTGTCTGCTACTTCTGAAACTGAGGTAAGGTTAAGAAACTCATTCCCAAACAAGGAATCCATAAACTGAAGTCTGAAACTGCCCTGAAGACCACACTGTCTCTTGACTTCAACGATGAGATCCTCAGTTGATTCAGGCGCTCCATTAGAGAGTGAGCCTTCGACAGGTTCCGTCAGCCAAGACAGTTTTTAGGACTCCCCATAGGACTCTGTAGGCAAAAAGAATTACATATCAGACATTCAGAAAGAATCATTTCAGTTTAGTTTTCATACAGCTATCCATACCCAATAGTCAAAGTTATAAAGATCAGACAAAAAAAAAAAGAAGAATTTATCTAATGAAATACATGCGACTAAACCTATTACACTTATCTGAACACCTTTTATTTCTATATGCCTTTTTAAAGTCACAATGTGGACTGATCCAATCTTATAGTCAACCAATGGATAAGTATCAAGGAGTTAACAGAGTGAAACGAGAGTGAATATTCTTGTGGATACTGGGCTGAGCTCAAAAGCTCTGTCGTGCTCTCTGTACCAGCCACCAAGCTCTCTGACAATGTAGAATATGCTGTGGTACAATGCAGATATGGTTTTCCAGTATTCTGGCAATCCACCTGCTGCCCTTTGGGCCAGTACCATTCCCTTTCTATAAGTTATGCCCTTTAATGTCACACACTGTGCAAGGTTGACCTCTAGAATGTCAGGGAATATGTACCTAATGACTTAAGCTATCTCCTCTTTAAGCAAATCCACTAGAAAAGCTGATACAGCTGAGACCTCTAATTCAGACTTGCCAAGAGATGGAGAGTTTAGATGGTAAGCTATCATTATCTGATGTTTTGACTTCTGTGATCATAAAGGTAAAAATTCCGCCATCACAAAAAACATTAATTTTAATTGAAAAAAGGTATTCCAGTCCAGAAGAGTACCAATCTTTCTCTCATTTATACATAATGTTTTGAGAAGCAGCTCACATATATTCCACACAAAGTAGAAAAAAAAGGGGGGGAAAAGGGTCCTAATTTTTGTTAGGACAATGTTGGAAAATTCACAATACATCACTTAATAAACTTATCTCCTTGTAGATATCTGCTGTATTATTTGGCCTTGACCAATAGAATAGTCAAGTAAGTGACACTTCACCTAAAACAATGACTAAATGGAAAAATGATTTGGCATTTATGAGCAAAGGTTCTTAAACCCACGTCTAAGGTGGCAGGATCCTTACTATAACTTGAGTGCGTGTCAGCAGCAAGAATTAAGGTATGGCACTGTGGCGCTCCCAGCTTCTTAAACTCTGACGGTTACAGCCTGACTAATTAGCCACTGTAGCCATAACTAGCAGGGATAATGCAAACACTATTGCGCTCTCTCAGTGACGTTTTAACTTGCTAAGCCATCAAAAACGCCAGTGCTCTCTGTCACATACATAAATTCCATATCTGACCGACAACAGCTGCTTTCTCCCGACTATGTGCAATTTGTTACTATTTTTCAGCTTTAGCCATGAAGCTAATACCAACTTCAGCTAGCACTATAAAAACAACATGTAGATGCATTACAGATTACTTTCCATATAGCATGAACATATAGCATGCACTACAAAAAGTCTGTGAAAACGTACCCAACTAAAACAAATGTATTTAAATTACTTACCTTCTCAGTATGCCTGACTCAGTGCCAAAGGTTGCATGTGGCTAAACAGTCTTCCAGAATCTGGCGGTCAATTGCGCTCTCCTTAAATTATGTTGTTGTCTTCTTGGATGAGACTCTAGGTCTTATTATCCAATCATATTTAGTTGTTGTCTTTGAATATATTGCATCATTTCCGGTTGTGGTCAAACATGATTACAATGGTTTTAGTATTCTAATTTAGTCACTTTAAATCAATGCAAGAAAAATGAGTAGTCTCAGTATTGTTTATAATCAAGTAAATTGTACTAAATTCAATCATGTAAATAAGAGAAACATGAAAGGCTTGTGTAGAATTAACTAAATTCATTTGTGCAAATTCAAAAGCCTGCCAATTCCCATTTTTTTCAGTGTACTTGTTATATCTCTGTACAACATTTTCACTACACTAACAAATCTGAGACCCAAACCCACAGCCTCCAGAGCTTTAAATAAAAAATTATGCTGCAAAGAATCAAAAGCTTTAAAGAAATCAAGAAATAAAATAAGGCTATCATGAGGAATTAAATGATTGTAATCCAACATATCTAATACTAAACGGGTATGATGATGGATATGACGTCCTTTTAAAAAGGCGGACTGTGTCGCATCTATTATTTGAGTTATTCCTGTTTTTAGTCTGTTGGCAGAGACATGAGCTAACAATTTGTAATCACAGCAAAGAAGTGTGATAGGTCTCCAATTATCTAAAAGAATAGGGTCCTTGTTTGGTTTACGAAGTAAAGAAATTATTCCTCGTTTCATAGTTGGAGATAACATTTGATTATTTATACATTCATTAAATACCTCTAGTAATAAATCTTTAATGTCACTCCCGAAATACCTGTAAAATTCAATTGTGATTCCGTCGGGACCTGGTGATTTACCACTCGCCATTTGGGAAACAACAGCATCCAATTCAGCTAAAGAAATTTCAGACTCATTGAGATTTTTAAAGTGTGTGTCAATTTGAGGAATATTTTCATGGATAGAGCTAAAAAAGAATTAGTCTCCGGACTGGAATAATTTGTAGTGTAGAGGGCTGAATAGAACTCTGTAATATAGTTGTTTATAGTCTGTTGGTCTTCAGTCAGGGTATTATTAATTTGTAACTTCATTATAGTTTTTTTTTGTTTGTCTAGTTTTCTCCAGATTAAAGAAATAAGTAGAATTCTTGTCCCCCTCCTCAATCCATGTAGCCCATGAACGAATGACGGCACCTTTTGCTTTGTCTATAAAAAGTTAATCTACTACAACTGGTTTAGTTCTGTAGAGTTTTCCTCTGTCAGATGTGATAAATTGCACAATGAACTTATTTTTGTGGTGATTTCAGCCTGTTTCTGTCTCCTTTTATTAGTCATTATTTTTCCTTCTTCACTGGCAATTTTTCTGACATTAAACTTCAACCATTCCCATTTACTAGTAGAAGAAAAATCCTCCATTGCTTTTACCTCTCCTATTAAGGATTTAATTTTTATACAAAAAGATGAGCTTCTTAAGAGGTTACTGTTAAACTTCCAGTGATCTATTATCCGGGGAGATTGAAAGTGTTATGGCACAATGGTCAGTAAGAGGGGAGTGGAGAATCCTACAGTTGGATGATGGGGGAAAAGACTACCAGTTATTAAGCAATAATCTAGTCTTGAGCATTGAGAGCGCTCAGAATTACTCCTGGTGTAATGCAGTTTTTCTGGGTTTAACTTACGCCAGATATCGATTAGGTTGAGCGTGCAGGAGAAATCCATTATTATTTGGTTAAAATGATAAGAGTCATATTTAGTTGGAAATCGATCCTGTTTTTCATCTGGTACCATATTAAAGTCACCTGCAACAACGACTTTTTCAATTGAATAAATGATCTTCCTTTCTTCTATCATTTTTTTCAAATCAGAAATTAATTTCCGATTTTTGGCTCTATTGTTGAACCCATAAACATTTACTAAAATGTACTTAGTATCATCCAACTCTATGTTAATCATTAACCAATGACCTTCCTTATCACCTTTATGATCAATAACTCTTCCATTAAAACGATGTAGAAAAATAGCCACTCCTGCTGAATGAGCGGTACCATGAGATAAATAAATGTCACCGCTTCCTCACTGCTTTCTCCAAAATATATGATCATCTTTACTACTGTGTGTCTCTTGAAATAAAAAACAACTGGTGTTAGGCTGTTCCTTACAAAAAAGAAAAACTTTACGCTTTATGTTATTTCTTAAACCTCGAACATTTAAAGAAAATATTGAAAGAACCATTGAATATAGCTTGAGATGAGATGGGATGAGATGGGATCCACCACCCCAGTCTGTCATTCCAGAGATACCACCCAGATGTCCATGTGATATGGTATAGAGGTGTGTCAACCAAAACAGCCCTACAACATCCAGAGCATTCAAGAACTCTGTCCACCCCAGGGGCCACAAAGAAGTTGTTTAACTACCTCAGTGACCTGGCCTCAGGAGTGGGCGCATCGTCCCCCTTGTCCCCAAACTCAGCTTCTTCTACAGAAGGTGTGTCAGTGGTATTAAAGAGGCCCTCAGAGTATTCCTTCCAATTCCCAACTACATCCTCAGCTGAGCACATCAGCACCCCACCCCCACTGAGTGTGAGTAGAGCACTGCTCCCCTCCTCAGTTGCATGCAAATTTGCCAGAATTGCTTCAAGGCAGACTGAAAGTCTTGATCCATGGCCTCACCAAATATCTCCCACACCAGCATTTTTGCTTCAGCGACAACCCGAGCCACAAACCATTTGGACTGCCAGTACCCATCAGCTGTGTCAGAAGTCCTACAGGTTAAACAAGCCTGAAAAGCAACACCTTGCAGTTGCAGCTCCTTGCAGGAGCCTCAGAAATGGAGGTGTAGAACATGTTCCATTCAGACTCAATGTCCCCAGCTTCCCATCAAAATGCTTTTGAAGCTCTGCTGGGAGTGGGAGTTGAAGATCTCCTAGACTGGGGCCTCTGCCAGGCATTCCCAGTGCACCTGGCAAATTTGGGTGTTCCAGGTCTGTCCGACGTCTTTCCCCACCACCTGATCCAACTCACCACCAGGTGCTGATCAGTTAACAGCTCTGCTCTTCTCTTCACCTGAGTGCTACTTAGGATGTCCTGGTGCATTGTGCACTTATGAACTTTATCTTGATCTTTATGTTTGAACACGGTGTTCATTATGGACAAACTGCACAGAAATTCAATAACAAGACACCACACGGTTTCAGATCAGACAGGCCGTTCCTCCCAATCATGCCACTCCAGGTCTCTCTGTCGATGCCCAAGTGAGTGTTAAAGTCTCCCAGTAGAATGGCGGCGTCACCAGGTGGAGCCCCCATGAGGACCCCATGAGCGACTCTAAGAATGCTGGCTACTCTTAACTGTCACTTGCCGCATAATTGTGAATGACAGTCAGGACCCGTTCCCCAACCTCATGGCGCAGAGAAGATCATCGACCTGTGGCCTAGGGTGTCCTTGTGCCCCGTGCACTTATGGACACCCTTATGTTCGAACATAGTGTTTGTTATGGCCAAACTGTGGTTTGCACAACAACAAAAAACCACTCGAGTTCAGATCCGTGAGGCCTTTCCTCCCAATCGTATCCCTCCAGGTCTAACTGTCGTTGCCCACATGAGCATTGAAGTCTCCCAGTAGGACAACAGTGTCCCCAGATGGAGCACTCTCCAGCATCCCACTCAGGGACTCCAAGAAGGCTGGGTACTCTGAACCTCCACTCAGAGCATAAGCGCAGATGACAGTCAGGACCCGTTCCCCGACCCGAAGGCACAGGGAACAAACCCTCTCCTCCACTAGGGAAAACCCCAATGTACTGGCAGCAAGCTGAGGGGATACAGAATACCCCCGCCTACCCGCCGCCTCTCACTGAGGGCAAGTCCAGACTGGAACAGAGTCCATCCCCTCTCCAGGAGACTGGTTCCAGAGCCCAAGCCATGCATTTAGGTCACCCAGACTATATTTAGCAGGTATCTCTGACACTCCTGGCTACTTCAGGCTCCTTCTCCAGGTGACACCACCTGACACACATTGCATCCAACCCCAACAGCTCCTCCTGTGGGTGGTTGGCCAGCTGGGCCCCATTGGCTAAGCCTCCTTTGAACCCCTCCCGAGGCCTGGCTCCAGGGTGGGGCCTTGGTGATCCTTTCCCTGGCAGGGGAGACTAGTCCCCTGGTTTAACCCATTAACACCAATGGGAGTGCGAGTAGTTTGATTTTAGGTCAAACTACTGTAACTCTTGAACCACTGGTGCAATTGCAAAATTCCGACAGTTCCTGAAAGCAGCAATTCTGTGCTTTTTACCGATATTAGGGTCATTACTGTAATCCTAAGCAAGGCACCATATCCAAATCTTGGCAAAGAGCACAGAAAACAAGACAGCCAGCAAAAAAAATAAAACAATTAAAAAAACACGATAAAAGGAACCCAAATGCAGGGTAAAACATCTGTTTTCAGCAGAGCTCCATCACACTCCAATCGTTATATCAGACCATGCTCCGCTGAGCCTTGATATAAACTTCGTTGGTTCCTGCCCTTCTTGGAGGTTCAATACTCTCCTACTATCTAATGATTCATTCAACCAGTTCATTCTATCAGCAATCGATGACTTTCTTGCCTTTAATAAAAAGCAATTCAGTCTCCTCCTCATTATTATGGGAAACACTGAAAGCATATCTGCGTGGCCAGATTATCTCTTATTCAGCTAATCTTAACATAAATTCCAGGGCCAAGGTAGCAGAAATTTCAGCAAAAATTCAGGATGTTGACAAACAAAATGCCACAAGCTAAAGACCAGTCTGGCAATCTGGCTTCTGACCCTTTCTCTATTAGTGGGATTTTTTAGAGATTTTACTGTAATCTCTACAGCTCTGAATCACAGTCAGTTTCAGATGAGATGCTTGCCTTCCTCTGGAATTCTGACCTTTTCGCAGTAAATAAATCAGTTTCTGATAAGCTTGATGCTCCTATTAAAATAGAGGAAATTTTTGCCTCAATCAAATGTATGCAGAGCCGTAAGGCCCCAGGCTCAGACGGATTTCCGGCTGAGGGTTTTAAAAAAATTTAAAGACAAGCTAGCCCCTCTCCTTCTTGATGTATATAATGCAGGCATCTATTTCAGTTTTACTGAAGAAAGGCAAATACCCTACGGCCTGTGAGTCCCACAAGCCCCTGTCTCTCCTAAATGTAGATTTTAAGATTTTGGCAAAACTACTTGCAATTCGGCTCGAGGCTGTTCTTGCACAGATTATCTCACAGGAACAGAATGGATTCATCAAAGACCGTCAGTTGTTCTTTAACACTCGTACAGCACAATTTTTTCTGCTCATTGTCCCACATCTCCTGAGGTGATCATTTCTCTAGATGCAGAGAAGGCTTTTGATCGGGTTGAATGGGATTACCTTTTTGCTGTACTGAATAGGTTTGGGTTTGGAGAAATGTTTGTGTGTTTGTGTTGGATCAAACTTCTTTATACATCCCCTCAGGCTTGTGTCATCACCAACTCAGATCGATCTGATTATTTTCCACTATGCCGTGGCACTCGACAGGGGTGTCCTCTTTCTCCCCTTCTCTTTGCTTTAGCCGTAGAACCTCTTTCTGTTGCTCTGAAATCCCTCTCTTCCTTTCATGGAATTATCCGTGCAGGTGTTGAACTTAAGGTATCCCTGTACGCTGTCCAGAGGAGAAATATTTTACTGCTATTATTTGCTGCTATTAGGATAATCATCATTACCATTTCAGTATTAATAGTGATGTTGCATTTCAAGGTTCAAGGTTCAAGGTTCTTTATTTGTCACATGCATAGTTATACAAGTATAACACACAGTGAAATGTATCCTGACACGCTCCTCGACATGTGCAAAAACATGGGGGGGGGGTAGAGGAATAACATTATAAATATATATATATAGTATATACATTGGGTGAATGTGCAGTAGAAGCAGCAGCAGGTGAATTCTGTACATTAATATGAATAGACATCTGACTATTTTACAGAATGGACAATATAAACATGTTTAAAGTTAAAGGAAGTTAAAGGAATTGAGTGTCTGGAGGAGAGTCTCAGTCAATTATAGATGATGTGAGATGGCGTGTGTGTGTGTGTGTGGGGGGGGGGGGGGGGGGGTTGGTTTAGGGTCTGGATGGCTTGAGGAAAGAAGCTCTTCTTGAGTCTCTCTGTCCTTGCCCGGATGATGCGGAACCTTCTACCAGATTGTAGAAGTTGGAACAGTTTGTTGCCAGGATGGGACGGGTCCTTCAGTATCTGCGTTGCTCTAGTCCGGCATCTCCTGGTGTAGGTGTCCTGAAGTGGGGGGAGAGCAATCCTGCAGCAGCGTTCTGCTGTACGGATCACTCTCTGGAGAGCTTTTTGGTTCTTCACACAGCTGTTCCCGAACCACGCTGTCATGTTCTGTGTGAGGATGCTCTCCACAGCGCCTGTATAGAAGATCCTGAGGATCTTTGGAGAGACCCTGAACTTCCTTAGTTGTCGGAGGTGATACAGGCGCTGCCTAGCCTTCTTGGTCTGGACCTGAATGTGGGCAGCCCATGTCAGGTCTGAGGAGATGTGGACACCAAGATATTTGAAGGACTGCACCCTCTCCACTGGAGCTCCATTGATGAAAATGGGTTTGTAGTCTCTGTGCTGACTCCTTCTGAAGTCCACCACCAGCTCCTTTGTCTTGCTGACGTTCAGCTGGAGGTGGTTGTCCTGGCACCATGATGCCAAATTCTTCACTTCGTCCATGTAGGCCGCCTCATCGCTGTTGGAGATGGCACCCAACACCACTGTGTCGTCAGCAAACTTCACAATGGTGTTGGAGCCGTGGGTGGCCACACAGTCCGAAGTGTAGAGGGAGTAGAGCAGTGGCGAGAGGACACACCCCTGTGGTGCTCCTGTGTTGATGGTGATGCTGTCGGAGACACACCCACCCACCCTCACCACCTGAGTTCTGCCAGTGAGAAAGTCCAACACCCATGCACACAGACAGCTGTTGAGTCCCAGGTCCCTCAGCTTTGTGAACAGTCTGCTGGGCACTATTGTGTTAAACACTGAACTGTAATCAGCAAACAGCATTCTCACATAGTTACCCTGTTTCTTGTCCACGTGGCTGAGGGTGGTGTGCAGGACATGGGCTATGGCGTCTTCAGTGGATCTGTTGGGTCGGTAGGCGAACTGGAGCGGATCTGTGGAGTCTGGGATGGAGGAGGAGATGATGTTCTTCAGCAGCCTCTCAAACACCTTCATGACTACCGAGGTCAGCGCAACTGGCCAGTAATCATTCAGGGATGAGGGTTTGCTGTTCTTGGGCACCGGGATGATGGTGGATCTTTTGAAGCATGTGGGGACCACAGACTTCGCCAGGGACTCGTTGAAGATGTAAGTGAACACACCTGCTAGCTGGTCAGCACAGCAGCGCAGCAGACGGCCGGTGATGCCGTCTGGCCCCGCCGCTTTCCTTGTGTTCACTCTCCTCAATGCCGCTCGGACGTCATGCTCCGCGAAGCTGGTCACCGGTCTCTCGTTGATGACGTCATTGTCCTCGGTAGTCCAGCGGTAGATGGCATTAGCCGCCTGGCTAACCTCGAAACGGGCGTAGAACTGGTTCAGCTCATTGGTGAATGCAGAGTCGGCGTTGATCGGCGCAGTGTCCCTGGGTTTGTAGTCCGTAATGGTGCGTAGTCCGTGCCACATACTCCGTGTGTCGCCCTGGTGGAAGCGGGACTCCACACGCTCCCGGTACCGGCGTTTGGCATCTCTCATCGCGCCGCACGCTGTATGATGCCGCTTTGTAGGCACTCATATCGCCAGTGGCGAGACCCGCGTTGTAGGTGGCGGTCCTGGCGTTTACTGCAGCGCGGATCGATCTGTCCATCCACGGTTTCTGGTTAGATGCATTCAGATGTTCAAATATATTGGTATTATATTAGTCTTTATTACAGGTCCAAGAAGAACCACTTTAAACTGTTGAGTTGAATCTATAATTTTAAATGTTTTTAATGCTTCTATAATCTCAGTGTTTCTGTGTAGAGGGCAGAGACAGGAAATACACTCTGTGCCAAAATGAGACAGGAAACACTTCTGCAGGGCATGCTTTTGCAGAAGTGAAACTGAAAGCAGAGTGAGTGCAAGTTAAGAGCAGGGTGTTCTTATGCATGTATCGTTGATTAAGCGCTGATTAAGCCTTAAGTAGTTGTGTTAGATTGAAACAGTTGTTTTATATATTTTACATATAAGTCAAGATCATTACACACAGGATGGCCTTAGCCTGGTTGCCTAAGTTGAGGTCAACTAAGGTTCAGAAAGCACATGCAAACTCTGCACACACAGACAGACGTGACATACACATACAGACACATATAGTGAGAGAGGTCACGACACGTATGCAGTACACAGCACGCACGCGCCCTCGCACGTGCACACACACACAAATTAGATAGACTCATTTAGTAGGCAAGAGTTGAAATACGTTTTGCTATGGCTGCAAAGTCGAGGCGTACGTGTTAGTCTGTTCCAGGAAGTACACCAGATGTCCCAGAAGATAAGCGACAGCGAAGACGAGCTGAGAGGAAGCACCTGGCTCCGACCCGAAGAAGATGTTCTGTTTTAAACTATGTTAAAAGTCATTGTGGTTTTGAGTTGACGTATGCTATATTAAATCTGCCTAGCAACAGAAGAGGGGGCGGTACAATTCTCACCTCTATAAAGTCTTTGTTTTGACTTTTGTAAGACAGTTCAATACTGATTGGGTTGTTGAACTCACACATGTGTAATTCATTAAAATGCCGTCTGGTTGCACACGCCCGGATCTGTGCTTATTTTTGAATTCCTCCTCAATATTTTTGAACCTTGACATTTGGGGGCTCGTTCCAGTGAGAGGGGGAATTTTGGTGTAGACGGAGAGATCCGGGGTCCGTGGTGATTAGATGGGCAGATACGAGTCAGTGGTCTGAAGTGAGAGACAAGCCGGCTTATACAAAGGTAAGGCACATACCTGTTGAATTTTCCAAAGTGTGCCAGAATTGGATATGACAAAAAATTAAAGTCTACTCACTGAAATTACTGGTGAATGTCTGTTTTGATTTTGGTGAAAATCTTATGAGAATTGAAATTGAAGTAATGATAATGAAGTATAAGTGACAGTACTGAGTAATGAGAATAAACGAATGAAAAGAGAAAGCAGTTGGACTGCTAAGTGAATATAGTATGATAGGTAATTGGCATGTCTGTGAATATGCAGTTTTGATTGACTATAAAGCTGGGCTTGGACATTAATAAGATTACTTGTGATCTTAGGTGGTGTTTTCAGAACTTTGATTAAATTATCTTAGGACGAGGAGTCTGGGACCCTTAAGAAGCACATTTTTCTCGGAGGTAACGCTCCCTCCTGGATAAAGATGTTTATCCTTGACCTAGCGGCGAGTAAGGGATAGTACGGTACGACAAACCGGGGGAGAACTAGGGAAACTCCAAAATAGCTAGGAGTTAGAGTCCCCTATTTTGCGCTTATTTGGCTACCTGTAAATTGTGTTAGGGCATTAGAAATGCGGCCGCGGAACGGGACCGAGCTGAAACGGTGAATTGATCGCAAAAACTCAGGGAGTTTTCCGCTGGGCGGTTATTATTAAATTTGTCAAAATTCGGTAGGTGTTTTATAAAGGCCTAAAAAATCTGTGCAGTTGTAAATATAAGACGTCTGTGTAAATATAAGATATGAGATCTATGAGTAAGATCAGTCTCTGTGTCAGCAATGCACAGCCGGATGTGCACTGATGGTGTGTGTAAATGCAAATGAGGAGCGGTGACGCGCAGAGAGGGTGGTTTCAGTTTCGAGAGTATTGAGCTTTATAACTATTGTTTGAAAATATTGCTAAATGCCTGTAATTAAGAGGTTGGTTTTGCTTATTACGAGAGTATAAATACAGTTTGAATATATTAGTGTGGATGTATAGTAATTGACTGAATTTTGATAGATGTATATATCTTGAGCCATAAAGGCTGGTGTGTTTTATTTTTTCAGTTATGTGTGTGTGGTGAGAAGCTGTGAGGATGATGAGAGGTTTCAGTTTTTCTTTTTCTTTTCTTTTTGACTTGCTCTTTCTGATTATGGAAAATCCAAAATACTCGTATGAAAGCGTATTTTGAGTGATTTTAACCGTGTGAATGCTGTCAGTATTTGGTTTGAGTGACTCTGCATGATTTGTCTGAGTGGAAAATGGAAGTTTGAGAGAGAAAAGGCAGTGTGTGTGAGACGATTGATGGCGTCTGAAAGAGGTTAGAACATTTAAAAAGTGTGTATGAAATAAAAGAGTGTGAAATATATTTCTTTTGTGATGTAAAGTAGGATGTTTTAAAGTTTGAAAGTGCTTTTAATTCAAGAAATCCATGAGTGAGGTTATGAGAGGTTGAGTTTATCTTTTCTGATTGAAAACACATAAGTGTATACGCTACAAAACTGACCTAAAGAATGGTGATGTGTGTGAAGGAGTGTTAATTGTCCTGATGTTTGAAAGAGCGCTATTTAAATGTGTGTGAGTGAAATGAAGGTGTATTGTTTTTCAATCAAGATTTAGTAGAATTACTGATTGTTTGTAGACTGTGAAATTCAAAGGGAGACAGAGTCTGACTGTGGCCTGCAGAAAGTCTCTGCAGAGTCTGCAAAACAGGAAGTGCGTGTGTTTGGGACAGGAAATGCATGCCCATAAAAGGGAAGCTCACGGTGACAAGTGTGCACCCAGAGAAGAGAGGGAGTTAATTCTAGGCAGATGAAGCAAAATGGAGGGTTTAAGATAAAAAAATGAATATGATACTAATTCTATGCTTTAGTGTGCCAATACAGGTGGACTTCTCTCAACATTGGAACCTTGAGTACGGCGGCAGAACAATAGATTAATAGAATTGGGAGAAAATAAGCCAGTCTTTGGCTCGAAATTGTGCAGCTTGATCTCTCACTTTGTCCCTGAAACTGAGAAGAAACTCAAAGGACAGTCAAGGACAGTCAATTTCCTGATGAAGACCGACAGAACATCGTGGACTTGAAGAATTAACTGAAGCTAAAAGACAGTGCAAGCGAAAGCAGTAACACTGATGATGACTGACGACCAGCAGAAGCACGGAAGAAAAGCAACGCTATAACATGTGCTGTGAAATACAGGCTGGGCAGTTGAACAGTGGGATAAAGAACTGTGGAAGAGCACTGGACATTGAGTATCATATCTAGTATCTAGTATCTAGTATCAAAAGAACCCACCCACCACTTTAATCACACTCTAGATCTTGTTTTAACGTATGGCATAGAAACTGAACATTTAACAGTGTTTCCTGAAAACCCTCTGCTGTCTGATCATTTCCTGATAACATTTACATTTACAATAATTGATTACACAGCAGTGGAGAGTAGACTTTATCAAAGTAGATGTCTTTCTGAAAGTGCTGTAACTAAGTTTAAGAATATAATCCACCCACTGTTATCATCTTCAATGCCCTGTACCAACATAGAGCAGAGCAGCTATCTGAACGCTACTCCAACACAGAGATCGATTATCTTGTTAATAATTTTACCTCCTCACTACGTACGACTCTGGATACTGTAGCTCCGGTGAAAACTAAGGCCTCAAATCCAAAGTCCCTGACTCCGTGGTATAATTCTCAAACACGTAGCCTAAAGCAGATAACTCGAAGCTGGAGAGGAAATGGCGTGTCACAAATTTAGAGGATCATCATTTAGCCTGGAGAAATAGTTTGCTGCTTTATAAGAAAGCCCTCGCAAAGCCAGAACATCTTACTATCGTCACTGATTGAAGAAAATAAGAACAACCCCAGGTTTCTTCAGCACTGTAGCCAGGCTGACAAAAAGTCAGAGCTCTACTGAGCCAACAATCCCTTTAACGTTAACTAGTAATGACTTCATGAACTTCTTCACAAATAAAATTTTTATCATTAGAGAAAAAATTACCAGTAATCATCCCACAGATGTAACATTATCTACAGCTACTTTTAGTACCATCAATGTTAAGTTAGACTCTTTT
>JAQSNX010008061.1:0-21421 GCA_029532605.1 Oreochromis grahami
TTTATAACAAGAAAAGAAAAGTTCTCCTCTGAAAATGTTGAGGTACAAAGACTGGGCTGAAAATGAACAACAAACTAGTGTCAAATTATACAACCTTCCATCCTAAGTTGTCCTACAATTTAATTTTGTTATTTTCATACCTTTTCCCTCAGAACAAAACAACAGTGCCACTATCTGAAAATAAATATGATACAGTAGAGGCTTTATCTTTTGTTTCCAACATATGTAATAATACAAAATAATACAAATTTCAGTCTCTTAAACCTGCTTTCTATAGAAAAAACTCTTTTTTGTTGTTATTTGTTATTAGATGAAATCCTTAAAACAATTTAAAATGATATACACTTACAAAAACATTCTTATACATGCATTAAAACATTTGGTTTACAAATTGAGGAGTTTATTACTATTATTGTTTTTCATTGTAATTTAACTGAGAATTAGAAGATAACTTTTGTGATATGAATGGTTATTCCCACATTTTACCATTTTATTCTATAAGCTCTCACATTTTGAGAATGTGACTGCATTACAGTAATGATGACAGCACCGAGTTTGACAGCGTGGAAAACAGGTAATGACATAAAGAACAGACTAGCAGCCAAACAGCCAGGAAAGCAAGCAGATGAATGATTACAGAGCTTCCTTATGGAAGCATCTATTTCACGACCCACAGAAACTCCCCTTTCCCTCAAACGTTTTCACTGTTTACCGACAGAATTATTAGCTCCACCCTGACATCTGATGGAGACATCGGGAAATAACGTGGACGCCCATCCTGGATTACTCTTTTTGGCTCCTCTCTTACTCCGTCCCTATGCCTGTATGGTCCGTCCCACCGAAGAAAGCAGGGAAAGGAGGACGACATTGCATTCCTCATCCTGATTTACAGGGAGTGGCTCGTTTTTCCAGACTGAAGTCATTGCAAAATGGATCGCATAGTGCTTTTTGGAGCTGTTTTATGCCTGTGTTCATATAAAATACAAGGTACGGATTAATTTTTATACTACTAAGTTATGCTAATACGTTTTGGAGCTTTATCTTTGTTTTGAAATCTAGGTGACTACACGTAAGACATACTACAGATAAATAAATAAAAGCGCAGCGTTGTTAAAGCTGATACCGAACCTCATATCTTAGTAATATGTAATAAAGCAGTATTAATTCATGGAATAGAAACTTTATTTCATCCTAAATTATAATTGTTTTACTCAGTTTGAACATCTGTTTTGTAAAACACAAGCATAAAAAACAAAACAAAAACAAAGAAAGGGGATGAAAAAATATCTGTTGCAGCTTTGAAAGAAAATTTGTTTAGTCAGAGGTTTTAGTGGGATTTGGCAGCTAACCTAATGCTCAAGTGTAGTTGTTCAGTGTGGAGAAAAGAATCACGAAGCAATAAATCCGATTAATTTCGGTAGTGAGCATAAATAAAGCTCTTGTATGGGGTGGGGTCAGCTGAGTTGTGCTACTGCTTCATAATTTACTGTTCTTCGTGGATATCTGACTTCCAAGCAGTATCAAGTTGACATCAAGGTGGAATTCAGTGTGACCCTATTAATTGAAATTAATCTCTGTTGCTCATGAAGTAACCTAAGAATGACCATGAACAACAGAGCTTCTGTTCCACCAGTTAAACGTATTCCCTTAAACTGTAACAGACTAATCACTTTTGTGCTAAACTGCCCAGTATTTTCATGGAACCTTTCAAAAACACAGTTAATGTACTTAAGATAGATTCAAATTGATAGAAAATAACTGTTGAATCAATGGAGTGTGTCAGAGTTACATTTTATGACTGTCATTTATGATTAGAAACATATAATCATATATGCTTAGAAGTATATAATCAGTTGTATAATGATAGAATGTGTGATCCTTAACAGTCTGCAAAGGCTCCGTGTACCATAAAAAAGAGGAGTACGTTCACTCCTCTTTTCCTGAGTGTTCTGGCGTACCAAACATGTCCTAAGGTCATGTGAGAGGTCGTACCTTCTCTTTCTGATATATGATATGGTAAACACATCTGTATAAATGTATAAGTTCCTTTTGTTTAGGTGAACTGCTGGACTTCCAGGCCCAGCAGATTTTTGGGAGTCGTTCACAGGGTCACATCTTGACCCACCCACACACACACACACTTATGCCTGTGTAAGATGTCATATTTTAATTAATCCATGAATATTCATGTAACCTCAATAAAGAGCAGTGCTACGGGGGAGCTGACTGAGAGTGACTGGGGTTCGAGCGGCAGGAACAGCGCTCTTCTCGGTCATCTCCCTCGTGCATGAGATCACACAGAGAGCTCTGGTGTTTGGTGTGTGCTTTTGCCATTGTAGTAGAATCGTCTCAGCTGTTCCAGCATTAGGTTTGTGCCTAGACAGACCTATCAGAATGAAACTCCAGTGCTTGCAGATAGGATGTGTACTGTAATGATTTTGTGCTTTGCAGTCTTTTATTATAATAAATTTAAATCCTGAAATGGCTTTTGTGAAATTATTTTAAATATTCCATATCTATGTCAAATGTCTAAATGAATTAATGACATGTTCCATGTTTCCCCAGCCCGTCATGTTTCTCGTTTTCTCTGTGTCCCTCTCGCTCTCTCTCCTTCAGTGTCTCTCGCTTCCTCTCTTTCTCCCTCTGTGTCTTGTCTCTCTTAACTGTTTCCATGTTTCTTTCTTTGTGTCTCCTCCCTTTGTCTCCCCATCCGTTCAGTCTTGTTCGCATATGCATTCCTTCTTCCCAGCCCCTGTGTCAAGCTACGTGTCTTAATGTTTTATTTGGACAGTCTCTCGTCTCATGTCCAGTGTGTTTACTTTTGCTTTCCCTGTATCGTCATGTCCATTTGTCCCAGCTGTGTTCCCATGTGTTTCCACTCTCCCTAATCACCCTTTTGTGTGTGTGTGTGTGTGTGTGTGTGTGTGTGTGTGTGTGTATTGTGTGAGGTTTTTTTGTTGTTGTTGTTTTTGTGGAACATTTTTTTTTCATTATTCAGTCATTTGTGGACAGTTTTCTGCCAACCTATCTTTTCTCCAGAGAAACTCTGCCTCTCTAAGTTTTACTTTTTTACACTTAATCATGTTACTGACTTGTTGCCAACAAACCTAATTAGTTGCAAAATGTTCCTCCAGCTGTTTTTTTAGTATCCCTCAGACACCATTGTCTTTCTCGAGGAGACTTGCCCAGTTCTAACTGTTTTTAGTCTGCCAAATGTCAATCCTAAATTATCTTCAGCACAACCACATGTGTAGGCCTATATATTTTTTGCATTTTCTTTTACTACTCATTGGGCTAGACATTAAGACCTTTATTTAAACAACCTGCAGTAAATGAAACTTTTTACCACCCCCTCCTTGAACTCATTTGATGCCTCTGGAAGAGTGTGTAGAGTTAAGTGTTTTCAGTCTTCATTCCTCTGATAAGAAAGGATGTTTTCTTCCAACTAAAAGGAAATCTTGTCTTGGCTTAATTCCAGTTTATTCAGGGCTATTCCTGCTCAGAGCATCATCACAGTCCTTTATGAAACAACCCCCCACAGATAGAGGCCATTCTGTTGTAGGGTGGTAGCTCTTGTGTATTACTAATCATTTTGGTTCCTGGTTTTCTCCAGCTAGAATTGGCTCTAGTGATGCAACTTCTTGGTTTCCTTTTTTATTTATTTATTTACTTTTGTACATTGGACTTTATAAGTCACAAATTGTGTTGCCTTCCACGTCTTGCCTAATCTGGGGTACTGGATTCCAGAGCTGCTGGTTCTCCCCAGACCCTTCTATGTTGACATGATGTATACATGACTCAGTGCGTCACTTACTAACCTGTCCCAACCCCCACATGGGCTATTCTGGGGTCACCCCTTGACTGGAGGTCTAGTTCTTCTTCTCGATCTTGACAAACATAATTGCTTCATTGCATTTTTCCACCATCGTCCCCCTCTTTGTTATAAAAATTTGACCAGACACTGCCAATACATGAAGCCTGTCTTGTGGAGACTCACCCATCTCTAGCTGGTTTCCGAATGCAGATCCTATTGTACATATGTAGCACATCTCCAAAATGCTGTTTTGTGAACATTCTAATTTTGCTAAATGGGATTGAATGTAGTTGGATGTCTTCTCTCTTTGATACAATTTCTGACACTGACACATGCTGAAAATATATTTGCAATGCTTAATAACCTTTTAATTGCTCATCTTGTTGAAAAATGATGACTGAAAACCCACTTAACCATTCTTTTCTTGTTGAAACATTATCAATAACAAACCGTTCAGCGACATAACAGAAAAGACAAGATTTACAGAACCTTTAAGAAGTGGTTTGTTATGTTACTTTCTTCATTGCTGAGTTGAGAGAATCATGACTGGTTTCGAGCTTATTGCTATTTCTTTGCCTTTTCTCTGTCTTCTGGTGCTCAGCAGAAATCATACGAGAAAACCCAAGTTGGAAATAACAAATTTATTTTTCTTGTGCATTTCTTTTGTATTTTTTGAAAAAACTATTATACATTCAAATTCAATTCAATTCAACTCAATATTATTTAGTCCGCTCTGATAGCCGACTGAACACCTGTAGATAATTTATACGGTGGTTTAGTTTGGAATAGTTCTGCTGTCCTCGGGACAAATCTCTAGTTTAGCCTGTAGTTTAACTAGTTGGTATGATTTCATTCATTAAAAATAATCGGGTATCATCTTCATACCAATGAAAATAAATCCAGAGTTTCGTATATACGCAACAATACCTATTCCTATATTTGCACATCTGTAGTAAGATGTTGTGATCAGCAGTGTCATGCTGAGGTCTATCAGGATAAACACAGAGGCCAAACGATTGTTCACTGGTGCCATTTCTTGCGTTATAATGAATCTCTGAAAATGACCACAGAGCTCTTTTACAACAACTTGTTATTAATTTATTTTTTAAAGCAAGAAAGGGGCTTTTATGAGTTTAGTTGCAGCCACCTGAAAGGCCTGTGATAAATAAAACACAGAATAAGATCATATGAAAAAAAAAACCTGAAGCAATAATAATGGTAAGACTTATTTGAACAGTAATTACTGAGGTTATAGCTCAGTAATTCTCAAAATATATCAGACGTTAATAAATCTGCTGAACAGCCATGGAGAGGCTGTGATTTATTATTATTTTTAGAATAAGCAGAATTTTATTTATAAAGATATTTATAAATTAATTACAGAAGTAATACAAGGCTCAACAGAGCTCTGACTCTTTGTAAGCAAGGCTACAGCGTTGAAAAGAAATGTGTCCATCCTTTTAAATATTTTTTGTTTATGGAAAATACATAAAAAATTAGTGGATAGATGTGTTTTGGGTGGTTTGATATATTCATGTATATCTCTAGCTATGATAGGTGCCCCATCCAAAGTGGACTGGAAGCTTTATCTCCAAATAAGATCAGGTTTGCCACAAAAAGCTGCAGTGTCAAGTCCACTCCATTTTTAGACATTGTAGACAAAAAGCAGTTGGATGTGACTAAACAATAGTAAAAAAGAAAAATCAAACAAATAAATATTGCTTTCTCACTATTCTGATTTTCTGAGTTTTTCCTGATTTTTTTTTTTTTTTTTTTTTGTACCATGGTTTATGTTTGAGCCTTGTATGTAGTCCTCTGAGTATGATATTGCTTCTTGTTGCTTCTGAGTTTGTTATTTTGCTTCTGGTCCTTGGTTCCTTGTTATATGATGGCAATTCCCTTCTGTCTTCAGTCTGTCCCAGTCTTCTTGTCTCCATGTTTTGGCTTCTGTCTGTGTCAAGTTCAGTGTCCAGGTCAGCGTTAGTGATTTCCTGCTGTACTTTGGTGACCTGTTGTCTCTGGTGTTTTGTATTCATTCCTACTGCCTATGTCGCTGATTATTTTCAGGTATTTTCCGAGCTGTTGCCTGATCCCTCATTATGCTGTACCATCTCACTCATCCTTTCTGCTTTGTTGTGTCATTCCTTGCAGCATGTTCTCCCTGAAAACTTGTAGTTTATTTTCCTTGTTTTTCAGCCTGCATTATTCTGTACTTTGTTTAAGTTCAGCAAAATCTGCCTTTTAGTTTGCCTCTTGTGTCCAACTCTTGCATTTGGGTCTGACTCTGCCTGCCACACAGCCAGCACTGACATGTTTGTTTTTCTGTTCTTTTAGGTCTCCAATTTTTCTGTATTTTTTAATGTCTAGTCAGATTGACTGCAGTAATGAGGTGTTTTCTTTGTAGAGGTTGAAACATTAAAGAGAGCAACACCAAATCAATTTGACAGACTTTAATACATGTACAGAACCCACACACATCTTGCATGTAAAAAGGAAAAACAACACGACCTTTTTATGTTCTTGTTGTGCATATAGAGACCAGTATATATAGTGTCCAGCTCCCACAGGTGCCAGCTTCTATAAGGAGGCCTCCTTGTCCCTACATATTCCAGTGATCCTGGGATCTGTATGATAACACATATCTTCTAAAAGTTACTGGTCACATGCTTCCCACTTAACTTTGGATATCTGTAAATGCACATGGATGCATATGTCACACAAACCACACAGTGACAGTGAAAAGGAAAAACTCCTTTTAATAGGATGAAACCTCCGGCAGAATCAGGCTCAGGAAGGGGCGGCCATAGGGGTGAGGGAGGAAGACCAAACCAAGACATGCTGTGGAAGAAAGCCAGAGATTAATAATGATGACAGAGAAGTCTCTGACATGGTAAGTGAAAGTGAATTGAGTTTCTTCATGTGTGAAGAAACTCAATTTATCATGGAAATCTCCCATCAGCCTAGATCTTTTGCAGCGTAACTAAGGGAGGATTCAGGGTCATCTGATTGAACCCTAATTATATGCTTTATCAAAAAAGTAAAGTTTTAAGCCTAATCTTAAAAGAAGAGATGGTCTCTGTCTCCTTAATATAACTGGAAGCTGTTTATACAGAAGAGGGGCCTGAGAGCTGAAGGCTCTTTTTTTTATTATTATTAAATACTCTAGGAATAACAATTAAGCCTTCAATATGAGAGTGAAGAGCTGTAATGGCTAATTCAATTCAATTCAATTCAATTTTATTTATATAGCGCCAAATCACAACAAAAGTCGCCTCAAGGCGCTTTATATTGTACAGTAGATAGCACAATAATAAATACAGAGAAAAACCCAACAATCATATGACCCCCTATGAGCAAGCACTTTGGCGACAGTGGGAAGGAAAAACTCCCTTTTAACAGGAAGAAACCTCCGGCAGAACCAGGCTCAGGGAGGGGCGGCCATCTGCTGCGACCGGTTGGGGTGAAAGAAGGAAAACAGGATAAAGACATACTGTGGAAGAGAGACAGAGATTAATAACAGATATGATTCGATGCAGAGAGGTCTATTAGCACATAGTGAGAAAGGTGACTGGAAGGGAAAAACTCAGTGCATCATGGGAATCCCCGGCAGCCTACGTCTATTGCAGCATAACTAAGGGAGGATCCAGGTCCAGCCCTAACTATATGCTTTAGCAAAAAGGAAAGTTTTAAGCCTAATCTTGAAAGTAGAGATAGTGTCTGTCTCCCGAATCCAAACTGGAAGCTGGTTCCACAGAAGAGGGGCCTGAAAACTGAAGGCTCTGCCTCCCATTCTACTTTTAAATACTCTAGGAACAACAAGTAGGCCTGCAGAGCGAGAGCGAAGTGCTCTAATAGGGTGATATGGTACTACAAGGTCATTAAGATAAGATGGGGCCTGATTATTTAAGACCTTGTATGTGAGGAGCAGGATTTTGAATTCAATTCTGGATTTAACAGGAAGCCAATGAAGGGAAGCCAAAACAGGAGAAATATGCTCTCTCTTTCTAGTCCCTGTCAGTACTCTTGCTGCAGCATTTTGGATTAGCTGAAGGCTTTTCAGCGAGTTTTTAGGACATCCTGATAATAGTGAATTACAGTAGTCCAGCCTGGAAGTAATAAATGCATGAACTAGTTTTTCAGCATCACTCTGAGACAGGATATTTCTAATTTTAGAGATGTTGCGCAAATGGAAGAAAGCAGTCTTACATATTTGTTTAATATGTGCATTGAAGGACATGTCCTGGTCAAAAATGACTCCAAGGTTTCTCACAGTGTTACTGGAGGACAAGGTAATGCCACCCAGAGTAAGAATCTGCTTAGATACCATATTTCTAAGATTTTCAGGGCCGAGTACAATAACCTCAGTTTTATCTGAATTAAGAAGCAGAAAGTTAGCGGCCATCCAGGTCTTTATGTCTTTAAGACATTCCTGCAGTTTAACTAATTGGTGTGTGTTACCTGGCTTCATGGATAGATAGAGCTGCGTGTCATCTGCATAGCAGTGAAAATGTATGCTATGTCTTCTAATGATGCTGCCTAAGGGAAGCATGTATAATGTAAATAGAATTGGTCCTAGCACTGAACCCTGTGGAACACCATAATTGACCTTAGTGTGTGAAGAGGACTCTCCATTTACTTGAACAAATTGGAGTCTATTAGATAGATATGATACAAACCACTGCAGTGCAGTACCTGTAATACCTACAGCATGTTCTAATCGCTCTAATAGGATATTATGGTCAACAGTATCGAACGCAGCACTGAGGTCTAGCAGGACAAGCACAGAGATGAGTCCACTGTCAGAGGCCATAAGAAGATCATTTGTAACCTTCACTAAAGCTGTTTCTGTGCTGTGATGAGCTCTGAAGCCTGACTGAAACTCTTCAAATAAGCCATTCCTCTGCAGATGATCTGTTAGCTGTTTGACAACTACTCTTTCAAGGATTTTTGATATGAAAGGAAGGTTGGAGATTGGCCTATAATTAGCTAAGACAGCTGGGTCTACAGATGGCTTTTTAAGTAAAGGTTTAACTACAGCCACCTTGAAGGCCTGTGGTACATAGCCGATTATTAGAGATAGGTTGATCATATTTAAGATTGAAGCATTAATTAATGGCAGGACTTCTTTGAGCAGTTTTGTAGGAATGGGGTCTAAAAGACACGTTGATGGTTTGGAGGAATTAATTATTGAAGTTAACTCAGAAAGATCAATTGGAGAAAAAGAGTCTAACTTAACATCGATGGTACTAAAAGTAGCTGTAGATAATATTACATCTGTGGGATGATTATTGGTAATTTTTTCTCTAATGATAAAAATTTTATTTGTGAAGAAGTTCATGAAGTCATTACTAGTTAACGTTAAAGGGACGGTTGGCTCAGTAGAGCTCTGACTTTTTGTCAGCCTGGCTACAGTGCTGAAGAGAAACCTGGGGTTGTTCTTATTTTCTTCAATCAGTGACGAATAGTAAGATGTTCTGGCTTTGCGCAGGGCTTTCTTATAAAGCAGCAAACTATTTCTCCAGGCTAAATGATGATCCTCTAAATTTGTGACACGCCATTTCCTCTCCAGCTTACGAGTTATCTGCTTTAGGCTACGTGTTTGAGAATTATACCACGGAGTCAGGGACTTTGGATTTGAGGCCTTAGTTTTCACAGGAGCTACAGTATCCAGAGTCGTACGTAGTGAGGAGGTAAAATTATTAACAAGATAATCGACCTCTGTTGGAGTAGCGTTCAGATAGCTGCTCTGCTCTATGTTGGTACAGGGCATTGAAGATGATAACAGTGGGTGGATTATATTCTTAAAACTTAGTTACAGCACTTTCAGAAAGACATCTACTTTGATAAAGTCTACTCTCCACTGCTGTGTAATCAATTATTGTAAATGTAAATGTTATCAGGAAATGATCAGACAGCAGAGGGTTTTCAGGAAACACTGTTAAATGTTCAGTTTCTATGCCATATGTTAAAACAGGATCTAGAGTGTGATTAAAGTGGTGGGTGGGTTCTTTTACATTTTGAGAGAAGCCAATTGAGTCTAATAACAGATTAAATGCGATGTTGAGGCTGTCATTTTTAGCATCTACATGGATGTTAAAATCACCCACAATAATTATTTTATCTGAGCTGAGCACTAAATCAGATAAAAAGTCTGAGAAATCAGAGAGAAACTCTGTGTAAGGCCCAGGTGGACGATAGATGATAACAAGTAAGACTGGTTTCTGAGTTTTACAGCTGGGGTGGACGAGGCTAAGCATCAGGCTTTCAAATGAATTAAAAGTCTGTCTTGGTCTTTCGTTAATTAATAGACTGGTGTGAAAAATTGCTGCCACACCGCCCCTCGGCCTGTGCTTCGAGATTTCTGGTAGTTAGAATGACTCGGGGGTGTTGATTCATTTAAACTAACATACTCATCCTGCTGCAACCAGGTTTCTGTAAGGCAGAGTAAATCGATTTGTTGATCAATTATTAAGTCATGTACTAACAGAGACTTGGAGGAGAGAGACCTAATATTTAATAATCCACATTTCACTGTTTTACTCTTTGGTTCAGATGTGGATACTGTATTGTTCTTTCTTTGTGATTTTTTATGTTTAAGTTGTTTATTGCTGGTTGTTAGTTTGTTTTTTGTCTTTTTGGGAGCTGACACAGTCTCAATGGAGATGGGTTTTTGGGGGGGTAACGGGAGGAGAGAAGCTGCAGAGAGGCGTGTAAGACTGCAACTCTGCTTCCTGGTCCCAACTCTGGATAGTTACTACAAAATTATTAGGTTAAGATGTGACCTGATTATTCAAGACCTTGCATGTAAGGAGCAGGATTTAAAATTTGATTCTGGATTTATCAGGGAGCCAATGAAGAGAAGCTAATATAGGAGAAATATGCTGTTTCTTTCTGCTTGATTAACTGAAGGCTTTTCAGGGAGTTTTTAAGGCATCCTGGTAATAATGAATTACAGTAGTCCAGCCTTGAAGTAATAAATGCATGAAATAGTTTTTCATCATCACTCTGAGACCGGACATTTCTAATTTTGGAGATATTGCAAAAATGGAAGAAAGCAGTTCAAAAATGAGTCCAAGGCTCTTCACAGTGTTACTGGAGACCAACATAATGCCATCCATAGTAAGCATCTGACTAGAAACTGCATTTCTAAAAATCTACAGCATGCTCTAATCACTGTAATCAAATGTTATGGTCGCCAGTATTGAACGCTGCACTGAGGTCTAGCAGGACAAGCACAGAGATGTGTCCACTGTCAGAGGCTATAAGAAGATCATGTGTAACCTTCACTAAAGCTGTTTCTGTAAGTGTGATGAGCTCTTAAACCTAAACTCTTCAAATAAGCCATTCCTCTGCAGATGATCTGCTAGCTTTTCTTTTTCTTTTTTTTTTTTTTACAGCTACACTCTCAAGATTTTTGAGATAAAAGAAAGTTTGAAGATTGGAGAAAATCACCTACCTCAAGTGATGATTTTTCAAGAAAGTGCACATAAACTTAAATATGCCAGCCATAGTAAATAGCTGATTATTAGAGACAAGTTTTTCATCCTGTTTGTAGAATGGCCGATTTATTTTGATTCCAGCCATTGTGAAGAAAGGTAGCTGCACTACTCACCTCTGTAACTTCAGAGGTTCATATGTTGATTAATGGGTTTCTTTCATTTTTGATCTACTGCAGAATATTTTTAATCTGCTATAAAATCCCAGGCCAGGAAAATCGCCTTCATGTTTTTCTGTGTTTTATCCTCAGTTACTTTGACATAAAGGCATCTGCTGTGATGCTTATATCTCTGATAAAGTCTCATAATTGTCAGCTTTCTTTTAATAGATATATAAATATGGATATGAACTGATACATGATCAGAATTAGAATATTTCTGACTGTCTGAGGCAAAACCGATTCAAATCAAATCATATCGAATCGTGGATCGAATCGATTCGGGACCTTGTGAATTGGAATTGAAAGAAATCAGTGACGATACCCAGCCCTACTCAGTTGTGCATCTTTGAACCTGTGTAAGCTTTTCTGGTTTCTAAAAGGACTTTAGGATTTCTTTAGGGGTGAATTTTCCCCTAAGTGTCATTGTCTTATTTATTTTATATAACCCCTTTGACCAAAGTATTGGTGTTTTGACTGTACACATTTTGCATTTTCATTGTCTAATTGTCATATCTACTCTTATCAGTAGCAGCTGAAAAAGACTTTCAAAGGGACAGCACCCAGCCACAGGTACAGATACTTGGATTACACATAGATCAAAATCAAAACCCAAGATCTAGAAGCCTTTACTGTTCACATCAACTCAGTGACTAAAAACATAAAGTTCAGCAGGGGGGATACAAGAGATCATAGTTTGCTGTATCTAAGCTGTGATGATGATGAGAACCTCAGGATAAGGATTTAAATTGGCGTGTGGGACTGTAGCCTGAAGTGTGTACTGTTAAATGGGACATGTTTAGTTTCTGGTCATTTTATGTAGAAAAATTTCTCCTGAGAGAAATAAGTAGTGTACTATATTACTTTTATGAAAAGTCCTCTTTGTAATATGTGTAATTATGACATTTCTTGAGTAACAACCCCAAACTGATCACAGGAAAGAGGAGACATACCTCCAACATGCACAACCATTTTACCACAGAGGATGCAATTCATTTGCACTACTGTAATGTCTTTGATATGCTGTTTAGCGATGGCGGTGACTCTCAAAGCAGAGCCAGTGAGAATCGATAAGGAATTCAATCACTCAGTGATATCATTCATGGAATCCAAATCACTAAATTTTCTTCAGTTCCCAACTCTACTGGTGAACCTCCACTGCTCAGCCATTGAGAGGATACTTACATACTGCATAAGAGGCTCCAAAGAGTGGTCAACACAATGCAGCAGATCATCGACTGTTGTTACAAAAGACTTCACCCATTCTACATCTCACCTCTTTGACCTACTGCCCTCTAGGAGGCACTGTAGTATCCAAATCAGCACCAACACACTCAGGAACTGTTTTTTTCTCCTCAAGGCATCACTGCTGAACACAGACACCTCCCACTCAAACTCACGCATCAGTGTTTCTCAAACCCATAAGTAACACACACTAAAGCATACACATCACCACCACACAAGTCAATTTACAATAATACAGAGCAAATTTGTACATTTGAATATTCTGTACTTTTAGATGTGATGATGTTTAATGATAAAGTTTCAGTTACTGAATTAAGCTGTTGTTAATTTTTGTGTTTTCAAGTTTTGTAATTTCTGTTGACAGAAACTGTCAATTTCTCAGCAAAGCTCTGAAATTTATAGTAATTTTATATGAATTATGGAACTTTAAAACTGTCTTTTTTGAAGATGAAGGGTAAATGGGACCATCAGTGGCGATAGATCAGTTGAGAAGTGTGAACGAGTCAGAGAAAAAACCTACACAGAAAGTGTAAAACAAAACAGGAAGTTCAAACTTCCTGAGTCAAGCTTTACAAGAACTTTGAAAGCTTTACCAGAATTTTGAAGGCACATATCAAGATGCGTTGCATTTTATTTTGGGGCGCAATTTTGTGGATGTATTCATCTGAAACAAAAGGTAAATAGCTAGTTTTTATACTAATATTTAAACTTGTTAATTTCCTATAATTTATGTGCCCTTCATTCATGCTCCAATCAGTTTAATTTTTAAAGGCGTGTATGCTGGTAAATAAAAACCTCCCTCAGATGCATTAAACCTAAAGTAAAAAAAAGTAAAAGCCTGTTTTTAAAATATAAGATATTTCTCTTAAAATGTATGGAGCAAAAGCAAAAAGCTATCATGAAAGTAAATACTGAAATAAAGATAAAGATACCTAAGAAGTCTACTTAACACAGTAATAAAGTATTTCTGCTTTCTTTCTCTACAAAGTACAAACTAACAATGTAACAAAGTATTTGTACTTTATAATTTCTGAGGTCTGCTTTTCAGGTGCTCGTTTGTAAATTTCATTTAGCAGGGCTCTAGACTAACATTCTGCCTCGGTTGCATTAGTGCGCTTAACTTTTTTTCTTAGGTGCGCCCAAATATTTCAACCGCATTGCTGAACACCACAGTTTTACATGTTCATCTTTAAAAAATAAAAAATAAATAAAAAAAATAAAAATTGCTTTCCATACAGACAATATTGATTTATAAATGATTAACTAACAATCTTGTCAACACAAAGTTCTTCATTTGGAGCACAATTCTACAAGAAAGATAAGTTACTGAAAAAGTGCTTGTGCTTCAAGTGTTTCACCGAGCTGAAATTTAAACTTAAAACATCTCAAGATATATTAAATAAAAATAAATCAAAAGGACCTCAAAGTGTCTCAAAGGCTAACTGAACATCTTAATATCTGAACAGCTTGATATTTTATGGACGATCCTCCACTGTAGTCACATGCCCCTCAGATGAAAAAAATGTGTTTTATTTGGAAGCAACTTTCCCCCCTCCCCTTTCGACAGGTTGTATGTGAAACTTGTGTGTGATACTGTTACGGCCCTAGCAGGGCCTCCTCCTGAAGTGGTCAATTTTGAAAAAACAGTGGTGCAAATTATAAGTCTATATCATGATTTCTGGTGCTTTTGTGTTCATTGGTTTGGTTTTATTTTCTTTTATTTTGCGAGCTGGTTATTCAGTGCCGCTCCAGCCATCCAGAGAATCCCCAGCCGCCCTGCCCCTCTCGTTCCTGTGCAGCAAGCAACAAGCAGCAGTATCCAATACGATACGATACTTTTCAATAAATAAGGTGGATGTGTCATTGAATTGCTAAATCTCAATTAATTTTCAAAACCTTAAGTGTTTTTTGTGATGTTTCCTTTTTCATTATTAAATAGCTAAAGTCCAGGACATGATTAGTTTGTAATTATAATATAAAGTTTATAATTAAATAGAAAATGCTCTATTATCAATTATTTGGGGGAAAATCTTAAATAAAAAGTGCACGCAAACCAGTTAACAAATTAAAACAAAAAAGTACTGTTGAGAAACTATAATACAAAAATGACAATTAAAATTCTCAACAACAAAAACAACAGCTGGTGAAAATATATATGTAAACAACTTAACAACCCCCAAAGCGTCAAAGTCACATCACGTGACGACACAACATCTAAACACAAGAGGTGGGTGGGGGAGCAAAGTGTGCCTGTTCTGCGCTGACACAGCAGTGGCGAGTCCGGCAACCTGGCTGTTTCGTCTTTGCCGAAACCAAAGTATTGCAAACAAGAGGGAAAACTTAAAGTAAAAAATCAATCTCAACAGGCTAGTATCGCTCTAATGCCGATCAATCAGTCCACCACTAGAGGGCGCCCTTACTCCCTGCAAATCGGCAATAGAAAACTGACCGGTGCCCATGCAATCACAAACTCGTGGTGTGTTAAACATGAGAGGTTGATGACTCTTTGTCAGAAACTTGGCTATGAATTTCGGAGGAATCAGGCCTTAACGAAAAAGTTATCAATCGTTCTTTTCATCTTTTCTCATTAGTCACAGCTACATCTACTTCTGTCGGGCCTAGGCTACTCTGTCCGCCAGCACTTTTGAAAGTACACAGACATAGGCCTAAAGGAATCAAGGAATATCTGGACCATGGCCAATCAGAGAGGTCCTGCCCTTGACTATCTCTGATTGGTTTGACCATGATATGGGCATGATGTGTATCTCTTGTTGACTACATGGAGACTTTCAGAGTTACGAAGACTTTTGTTTTTTACTCGAACGGCTGGTACCACCGATGCAACGTCAGATTTTTTTTAGTTGCACCATTGAGAATTTAGGTTGCGTCGCACTCTAGAGCCCTGCTGAGGAGTGAATCCTCCCTAGCATGTTGATTTAATCTTCATAGGAGCCACAGTATCCTGTGTTGTATACAGTGAGGCTCCAGCACTAATAAGATGATAATTGACCTGGAGGTAAAGTTTGCAGATGCTCTGCAATTTACTGGCATTCAACACTGAAGAAAATAAAAGTGGAATACTTCCTTAAATTTGGTTACAAGACTTGGAACATCAACATGTCAATGAAAAAAAAAAAACCCACAATAATAATTTTATCTCACTGAGCACTAAATCAGAGAAAAAGTCAGGAAGTTAAAAGGCCCAGGTGGACAAAATATTAAAAAAACAATTTAATGCATGGGAGGCAAGAGTGCAACTTTCAGAGTAACCCTAACTGACCTGGTCTTTGGTTGATATATAAAGTAGAGTGAAAGATTGCTGGAACTCCTTTGCAGCTGTTATTTACTAAGAGGACATTGAAGAGCGAGAATATTTATTAGCCCATATATAACTGTTTTGCTTTTTGGTGCAGTTTAAATAAATAAAATAATATTTTTTTAATTTTAAGGGTAACCTTTTTATTACTTGCCTTCTTTCTTGGTGATCAAATACAGGCCATTTTTGGTGCAGTTTAAACAAATAAAATAATATTTTTTTTATTTTATAACTTTTTTTATTATTTGCCTTATTTCTTGGTGATCTGGAAAAATCCCCTTAAAATCACACACAGTCTCTGTGGCGATGGGGATTTTAAGCGAATAACAGTAGGAGATAAGCTGCAGAGAGATGTGTGAGACTCTGCTTACTGGTCCAAACCCTGGTCATGTTTTGATTGGTTTAATATATTTGGTCATATCTCGAGATATGAGAGTTGCACTATCTGAAGTGAGATTGAAGCTGTATCTCATAAAAGTTCAGGTTTTTCACAAACATAATTTCCTTAGGGATGATTAAAGTATTCTGATTCTGATACTGATTATCTGACGTGTGAAACCCATAATGTTTGGTGGGTGCCACAGACAGCAAGCAGTTAGATGTAAATGGACTGGTTCTTATACAGCACTTTTCTACTCCGAGCACTCAAAGTGCTTTACACAACTTGCCTCATTTACCCATTCACACAAGCACTTTTTTTCTATGCCCATGTGACTAGACGATAATGAAAATATTCACATGATAGGGTGGAGCAGTGGGTGGTGTCAGGAGAGGTTGACCAACACAGCTGGTCTCCATCGTCCAATCATGTCTCCCCCTGTGGGAGTAGGTTACCAGGACCTGACCAAAGTGCTTTGTGAGGTGTGCAGTGCAGCAAAAAAGCTGTGGTGAAAAAAGTACTACAAAATAAACATCCACAACACTTCAACGATATTTGTGTCAGGTCTTTTTTGTATTACAGTTGTGTTTGGTTTAACAGAATTGGAGCTGAATGTTCATGATTCTGATATCTTTTGGTTTTCTTTTCTTTTAGGGCTCCAACATGTGTTTGTACTGCATGGAAAGGACTTACACTTGGATGTAGAGAAACCTGTTGTACTTGACAAAAAGAGTGACTTTTTCTGGAGGTTTAATACCACTAGTTATGTTGGTAAAATTAGTTATAATAAAGAAGTAGTATTATTTGATGGCTATGAAGGAAGAGCTGATGCTTTTGGACATAATTACTCTTTGGTATTGAAAAATGTAAAACACAGTGACAGTGGAGATTATACTGCAGTAGTGACTGGGGCTAAAGAGCAAAGGGTAGGTGAATACAAGGTCATAGTCCAAGGTAGGTTTATTTTTTAATTTTCATTGCTAAATCCTGTCACAGCATATATCTGTGTTAATTCTATTCAAACCTGCTTTTAATTCCCAGATCCAGTGTCTCCAGTTAACCTGACATTGACCTCCAGCAGCTCAGACTCCTGTAACCTGACTGTAACCTGCACTATAGTGAACCTGAACATCAGCCGTACTTTTAGATGTGATGCTCACAACTGCTCTCTGTTGGAAGAAAATCTCAGCACCACAGACATGTTTTCCTCTCTGATTGTTTACCTGCAGCAAGACACCGTCTTTTGTAATCATAGCAATGAAGTAAGCTGGAAAAATAGCACGATGGTGCTAAAATCTCAATGTGACACGAAGTCAGGTAAGATTAGATGCCACAGAAATAATGAATGAAAATTTAAAAGATAACCAAGATGTCATGCAACAGAACTTTAGTGAAATACAAACTCTAAAAATAAAAATATTTCAAGCAAAAAAAACTGCCATGAATATCTAATATTATTATTTTTTGTATTAATAACAACAACTTAGAATTGTTTTCCTTTACAGGCCACATAGATGCCAACAATACCATCGTGACTGTGTGTGTTGTTGTTGCCATCATCATAATCCTCGTTGTAGGTTATATTCATCATCGAATGAAACAAAAAAGTAAGTCCAAGCAAGTATTTATCAAGATATTGCAAAAGTAAATAAATAAAAAATCATCAAAATACTTGTTGTTGCAAAATACATTGCTTTTTGCCAAAGTACTTTACTGATCCCCACTATGAGTGACCACTGTGTCCATTCCACGCTTTGCCTTGCTGAAATGTGAAATCTACATGCATGTAGAAGTTGCAGCAACAGCAGAGGGAGATATTTTTTTTCAAGCCAACATGAAAATAATTATGGGAAAGCATTTAAATGGACATTATTAATACATTTGCACATATATTAAGAACCCTGGAATGTACTTCATCATACGTTTTTCCTCACTACTGACTTTGTTGCTTTAAATATTTTATCTCTTCCTGCTGGTACTGCAGCGTTCGCATACAGTAATGAAACTTCTGCATGTGTGTCTTTTTTACACTTTGGAAAGGTGAAGCTTAAAATGGATGCAGTGGACTGGTGTGTCTATTACATGCTCTGCCGTGATATCAGGTTGGAGTGCCATGCCAGGTCTTGTTTATGTGTGAGAATTCAATTATTTTGATAAAATTTGGATTTAATGTAACATTATTATTATTAGTCCTTTATTTATTCAGGTAAAAATCTCATTGAGATTTAAAATCTCATTTCCAAGAGAGACCTGGCATCATGGCAACAAAAGTCACATACCACATAGGTATA
Source organism: Oreochromis grahami (assembly GCA_029532605.1). Classification (NCBI taxonomy): domain Eukaryota; kingdom Metazoa; phylum Chordata; class Actinopteri; order Cichliformes; family Cichlidae; genus Oreochromis; species Oreochromis grahami. The sequence goes on from JAQSNX010008061.1 coordinate 18,700, forward strand.
CAACATTTAAAACAAATACAATATCCCATACCAACATGTGTAAAATATACAATAACAGATCAAATTAAGAGTACATTAAAAACAATCACACTGAGTAAACATCAGCTGAAATGTACGGTGGCCCTGAGAGGCCAAATAGACTGCAACTTCAGAAAACACCTGCAAAAAGAAAAATGCTGCAAAAAGAAAAACGCTGCAAAAAGAAAAATGCTGCAAAAGCACACAAAACACAACGGAAATAGGAAAAAACACAATGGAAATGTTTCTGGGGAGACAATAACCCGACGGACCAGTTGCACGAACCAAAACATGCTAACAAGTGCGCTGGGACTGGGAGACACTTCAAAGAAGTGGAGGAGAGGTAAATGTGTTGTAATAATATGATTCTAATAATACTACAGATATTTGGAATATACATACATGTTTTGGTTTGTGCAACTGGTCCGTCGAGTTATTGTCTCCCCAGAAACATTTCCGTTGTTTTTTGTGTGCTTTTGCAGCATTTTTCTTTTTTGTTTTCTGAAGTTGCAGTGCAGTGTTTTTCTTGAAGTTGCAGTGCAGCGTTTTTCTTTTTGCAGGTGTTTTCTGAAGTTGCAGTCCGTTTGGCCTCTCAGTGCCACCGTAGAAATGACTTAGGAATGCAGAATAACAGAAATCGTCAGTTAAAGCCCGCAAAGAAAAATTTAAGTTAAAGCAAATCACTACATATTTATTTATTTATGTCTGACCACCAGATACCAGAGAAACCACTGAAAACACAGTGTATGCAGTTCCTGAGGTAAGTGTGGTAAATGAGATTTGACTTAGGTAGAAGCAAGCAGCTTCCAACGGACACATATTTGTGTTACTGGTCACACTACGTGTTTTTGCTCAGGTGCTTTGAACTCAGTCGCTCTGCTGAATCTTTAGATGTTCCATGCTTCATTTAACCAGAGGGTTCAGTCTGGAAAGTAAACCATTTAAATTAAAATGCCTTTCTTTATATAGTTAATGTGTTATCAGATTACTGAATTTGTTTGCTTGTGCTTATAATTTTTTATTGAAAAAAAGAAATTCCGCTCATACTGGTCCCCAAAAGGGAGTCAGTATGAGGAAAAAAACAAAAGCTCCATAACACACAAAGAAAGCACAGATATCATGACACCTTAACACAATAAATCACAGACAAGCTACATGGGAAAATATTCCAGTGTGAACAGTTGCATCTGGGATGTTGCAATCTCGCGATTGCGCCTCCGGCTGAGCCACTGTCCACATCGGATGGGAGGAAACCATGGGAGGCGTTGGGTGAGGGCGTATCAGTGTACGTGTGTGCGTCTGTGTGGGGATGTGTATCCTGAGAGAGTGTCCTTTCGACTATTAGGCGAATATCAACAGTCCGCAGCCTACGCAGGTGGCCTTGTGGAATAGGGCAAGAGAGTCAGTTCATTCTTGTTATTGTATCTCTGGGAAGAATTGTTGTTGTTCTCCTACCCACCAAACTTTAAGCATTGTCCAGCTGGCACCATCGGGGTGGGGGGGGGGGAGCCGCATGAGAGATGTTGTAAATGTTGTTTTGGGACGAACAAACTGCATCAATTTTACAGTTGTTCTTAATGTCCATCACTGGTCTCCTGGGTGGGTTTTGAAAGGCATTCACCGCTTTCTTCAAATTTCTGATAAGCCAGGGCCGAGCCAACTCCGATCAGCAAGAACCCCGTTATCATGGTTCCGAATAGGTAGATGTCTTTAATGTCCTCAATAGACAGTCCCGCCAGGCACACGACGTGCCACTTCTGCCACCCGTCCATTGTATATCCAGCAGAAAACGTCCCTCCAGGACACTTGGGTTCTCCCGAACCCAGGCTTCTCGTCGAGAATAGAGTGCCAGTTGCATTGACAAATATCCAGTTATAAGAACAAGTGACACAAGCACATGTCATAGTTTGGTTACTAACTGGACAACTAGAGGAAGGACAGATAGGCTATTAACTATTAACTGAAACAAACAGCTAAAGAAAGGCTGTTGAAAAGAACTGATGCACCCTCCAGCCTTAGAATAACCCACACTTGATTGTTCTATTCAGGTGTCGGAAGCATGGAAAAAATGAGAAGACTCCCCTCATTGGTGAATCACCAGCACAAAGCCAACTTAACAATTTCACCTGAAACTTAAAAGTTAAACAGGGAGGACAGCCAACAAAACAAAACAAAACAAAAACCCCACAGGCCATAAATCCAACCCAGCAGTACCATTACAACATCTTCCCTTTGAGAGTCGCCTACAGAAAGCTGTAGACAGTTTTTTAGTGGAAGAACATAAAATGTAGTATAAATTTTGTCTGGACAGAGACAACTGTTACTTCAACAGAAGGTTGGTATGGAAGTAATGAATGAAAGGAAGAGAGACCAGCTGCACCAGAAGTTAGAGAATTGTGTGCATATTCTATCCATGTGTAAAACAGCTTCAGACCCTTAATTTAGTCTTTCAGTTTGGACCTGATTTGTAATGGTCTTTTTCAGAATACAAATCTACAGTGAAGATAACGCTGTTGCCTTGTGATCAAAGTAAGCAGGAGACAAGGTCTAAAGTTATGTGAGTCAGCAAGGGCTGTAACTAACCTGAGGTGGGTTAGGAATACAGTGACCATCTAGCCTGCCTGAGTTTAATCATTAGATTTTGCAAGAATGATAAACTCTTGTGTCCAGTCTGATGCTTGCCCCCTTCATCCAGTGCAAAGTC
>JAQSNX010008062.1:0-16454 GCA_029532605.1 Oreochromis grahami
AGCAAAATACTTCTTCTATTTTCCCAAACCACCTGGAGCCGCAGTATAAGGATTAAAGAGCCGCGGGTTGCCGACCCCTGTACTAGATACATGTTCTGAAGAGTTTTGGCAAACAACCATTTGACTAACATGTGTGTCTCACCTGCTCTTGTTCCATCTCTGTTCTGTCCTCATTCTCCTCTCTCTCTCCCGCTCTGTTCCTCTCTCTCCCTCTTTGTGCTGACAATCAAACCAAACACCAACATCATCAAATATACAGTTGAAACCAGATATTTACATACTCTTCAGATAAAAACACAAACGCTTTTTTAATTGTAACATCAAATCAGACTAAATGTTTATTTTTTTTAGATTAATAAATATAAAAATCATATTTGTTAACTTTAAGAGTAAAGAGAGAAACTATCTGTATTTCTTAATTGCAAATGGCACCAAATTGTATTCAAAATTGAGCCACACTTATGGAGCTCCACAGTTCTTTTCCTGGTGTTTTGGTTGATATCTCTTGATTTTCCCATGTCAAAGAAACAGGCTCTGTGTTTTGCCTTATATGCATCCACAGCTGTGCCACCAATTTACTCACATGGACTCTACCAACCAATCAGAAGCTTCTTCCGCTCAGAATGGAATCGTCTGGAGTTTTCTTATTAATTAACAATAAACTTAGTGTATATGTACTCCTACATTTGATGAAAGTGATACAAAATAGACAGCTCTCTCTCTCGCTTTATTCTGACATTTAACTAATTCAAAAGATATTTCAACATTTATTTATCTAAAACAAAACCAGTTTACTCTAAAATGATGTTTAACAGTAAAAAAAAAAAGTTTTTTTATGTTTTTTCCCTAAAGTGTATGTAAATATCTGGTTTCAACTGTGAATATACTGCTGTGTATTGAAATTTCTCTTTGCATAGAAATATACTGAACAACATACAAAGCATAATATACAGTGGGATGCAAAAGTTTGGGCAACCTTGTTAATAGTCATTATTTTCCTGTATAAATCATTGGTTGTTACAATAAAAAATGTCAGTTAAATATATCATATAAGAGACACACACAGTGATATTTGAGAAGTGAAATGAAGTTTATTGGATTTACAGAATGTGTGCAATAATTGTTTAAATAATCGCAACTCAGGAGTTCTGCGTGTGGATCCTCCTCGGACAACCCGTTACACTAACTATGAAACAAATTACACTCCAAAAGACCCCGGGCTTCTGAAAAAATGACCCAGGCTTAAGCCCAGTAAGCCACCCCCCCGCTCCGCCGATGGTTGACTCCAAATCTCCCGACCACTATGTCGATCTGAGAAAGCAAGACCGAGGGATCCAAGACCAAGACCAAAGTCCGTCGAGACCAAGACAAGACCAAGACCACGTAAGACCGGTCTCGAGACATCCAATTCTACTATAGATAGATAGATGACAGGATATTAAGACTTTACACTGTGACTGCAGTGTAGGTGGTTTCTAGTCTTAGTCAAAGAGAAGCATATGTCACAGGGTAGAGACAGGAGACTGTCTGCTTTCATGCAGTGGGAAAGTCCCTCTTTATACACATCCCAGCTGGGAAAAAAGGAAACAAAGAAGCAGAAGAGCAGAGGGGTAAGAGATTGGGATGGTCCTTTTTTACAAACAGTTTGTATGAACAAATCTGTCCATGTGTATTATTGTCTCATGCACTAATTTGTAATTCATCAACAATTTCTTGCCTAAACTTGTTTATACTTTAGTAGTAAGTAAATTTCTAATTTACCTATGTCTCAGAGCATGCACTAAAACAAACTTAAAACTTACTACCACTAATCATAACAATAAAAATTATTAATATTACTATAATATTCACAACAATAGTAGTAATAGTAATAGTCTCTCACAGCAATTCATATTCAGGATATCTGAGCCTGAGTTTTTGAACTTCCTCCTTAGAGTATAATGTTTCACTTTCTACAATGAGCCTTAGTTGTTACGGTTTGGAGGAGGACTCAAGCGCAGGACTCCTGTTCTGATGCTCACAAGAAGGGTTTATTTACAATGCACCAGGTGTATATACAAGAATGTAACTAACTTGCTGTAGCTTGGCTTCACTAACGCGTGGTAGACAACGATCCAGTGACGAACAGCCGTCACCTCCTGGCTTAAGTGCTGATCACCTTAACAAGACCCAGGTGTCTCATCTCCCGAGGGCGTGGGCCGAGGGCGTGAACCCACAGTGAGTTCCGCCCCGGCGAGAGAGAAGAGGAGAGAGAGAGGAAGAGAGAGAGTGCTGATCAGCGTGCAGCTGATCCGCCTGGCTGTGACATTAGTAGGATAGTTAGTGTTAGCTAACATTAACCAAAAGAAAGACAGCCGAGTTTCGGATTTGATCCATAAACCAAAATGATCCCTCCATTATTCAAATGTCTTTGAGTCCAATTGCCTAGTCTTCTGTCTTGGTTCTATATAATCAGTGTTCGGCAAATTTCCACAAACCTGTCCCCTCTCTGAAGTGGTGCACGTCAATGTCAATGATCCAGTGGTACACAGGGAGGTGTCTCCTTCAGGGGAGCTCGCTTCCACTTTGGCAGGATACTAACAATCTTTGTGAAACTTTTTCTGTTTGTCTAACTCTATGACAGAAAAAATACGGTGGCCCTGAAGTGCAAACCACAAAAACAAATCACAAAACGCACAACAAATTGAAAAGCGCAACAACAAATTGAAAAGCGCAAAAACAAATTCACTAAACGCAAAAACAAATTCACTAAACGCAAAAACAAATCACAAAATGCACAACAAATTGAAAAGCGCAAAAACAAATTCACTAAACGCAAAAACAAATTGAAAAGCGCAAAAACAAATTCACTAAGCACAGAACAAATTGAAAAGTGCAACAACAAATTGAAAAGCGCAAAAACAAATTCACTAAACGCAAAAACAAATTCACTAAACGCAACAACAAATTGAAAAGCGCAACAACAAAAGAAGAATCACAAAAACAAATTGAGAAGCACAATTACATTAAGAAAACCGGAAAGGGTAGGTACCAGTCGGCAACAGGAGACATCACTGATTGGATGTCCGCACTGTTCGTCTTTGGAACCGGAAGTTACTCTGCCTGTAGCGCATTATTTTCAAACATGAACATTAGCGGTGACACAAACATAGCTGTCACTATTCGAGAATATTTTTGATTCAGGACATACATACGAGGTGATACTGGATATGCTCAAGTGTAATCATGACATTTCAATTAGTATGCGTACACTGAAAACACATTTAAAAGAATCTGGACTGTACAGACGAGGCAACTATTCTCCACTTCCTGAGGTGAGGCGTGCCATTTTGTCCGAGCTTCGAGGACCAGGACAATTGTTTGGATATCGGACCATGTGGCAAGTTCTCAAACAAAAACACAAGCTGCGTGTCAAGCGTGATGTAGTTATGAGGCTGTTGAGACAACTAAATCCTCAAGGAATCGCTTTGAGAACTCGAAGGAGGTTCACAAGACGCACGTATCACTCCATGGGGCCCAATTACATATGGCATGTAGATGGCTATGATAAACTGAAACCCTGTCAGGATGTATAGATGGCTTTTCAAGAAGACTGATGTGGCTTGTGTGTGGAGCAACAAACAACAACCCGGCTGTTATAGCTCACAATTATATAAACTGTGTAAAGAGTCTTGGTGTGATACCAATGAGATTACGAACAGACTTCGGGACTGAGAATGGGACTATGGCAGCAATACAGTGTACCCTCCGTCACGCGCACACGGACTATTATGCTGGATCGTCAAGCCACAGTTACGGATCATCTACTGGGAATCAGCGCATCGAGTCATGGTGGTCTTATTTCAGAAGAGGAAGGTGGGTACATTTGTGTCTGGTAGGTGTAAGCTACAGTGAAAGCTGATCAGATTGTTGTTTTTTTACATGCATTTAAGAAAATAGAGTAGCGTCCTGCTGGACGTGTTGAAAAGTTGGATGAGATAGACGTTAACAGCCGTCACTTTATTGCAGGAACTCAAAATGGTCATTGTCAGCTGTTGTGCCGAAATGAGCATGCTTGCCTAGATTTAACGACGCCAATACAAAATGAAAAACTCAGACCAAACTCTCCACTCCTCACAATCAACACACAGAACAGAGTGAAAAGAATGCAGCATTTTTAACAAGAACATTACTGCAGGGTTGCTACAATATCTATGGAAAACTAATATGCATTACTTTGTTTGACATCCATTTGTGGCATGTTTTAAATGGGACCAAAATGTAACAAACCCTATAAAATGACCAAGAACAAAGCTAAATTGATTCTTAAATATTAATTATATATACCCAGGTCTCAGTTTTGGATGGACTTTTTTGGAGACCTAAGAGACTCTGGAAACTTCAATGGAAGCCACGAACGCCAATGCTTGCTGAGATTCTGCTTCACAGGGGTTCTACAGAAAGACCTGGATGAATGCAAAGACCTCTGGAACAAACACAGGATCCGGCCAAGCAGACTTGCATCGTGTCCAGGGGGGATTCCAAACAAACTCCCTCTTGCCTCACAGGTATTTGAGTTCTTAACAAAATTAACCTTTTGCATCAAACTAAATGCAAGGTGTTGTTATTGCTTAAGTTGGTTAATATATATTCATAATTTTACACATAAGTATGATAGAGCAGTTTATAACATGTCACTGCATGCGTTGATTTATATAGTTCCATATTGCCAGCAAAAAATCCTTCACTGTTCTATTTTCATTTTGCAGATATGGTTCAAGAGACTGTGGATTTGCTGTTGAGGAGAGGGAACTGGATGTGTTTCCCGAGGAGGGGCTACTGGTTGGATTGTGTGGTGATCCAAACATTGGGGAATATTTACAACAGGCTGTACAACAAAACACACTGCAGCAGCCACAAGACTGGGAATTGGCCACAGAACTGTATTTGGCCCTGAAAGACAGAGCTGGGTTTTAGATACCAACTGAACTTCAGTTTGTAATGACATTTGTCGAAGCAGTCAGGGCCTTGGCAGAGAAGCATAGGAGTGGGGCCAGCACACTGGAATTTTGTTGCAGTGCACTTAAAAATTCAGACTTTCCAGTCCATCTTTAAATCTGCAAAGGATAGACAAATAACTAATAATTGGTTTATAGCTATAACTATTGCAGTCTTCTAAATTGTGTTTAAATGTCTTTACCTACTAGATCTTTCATTATAAATTTGGACAGATTTCAAATGCATAGAATCACTCATACACAAAAACAATTCATAGCGCTCAGAAATTAACTGTGACAGCAAAAAAAGAAGAGCTCATTGGTATTTTAGCATTTAAAAAAATAGTGCTTTCACAATGGAATAAACAAGTGTGTCAAACAAGGGATCACCTCTTTTTATAAATAACTGAAAAATTAATCATGTTGCATGACTATGATTATTATGGGTCATTGTGAACAATAAATGTATACTAAATTAGAGTTCTAGTGTCAAAAGGTTAATAGCGTGCGACAGTGGCTCAGGAATTAAGTTGTTGTTTATCAGATCACACGGATGCTACTGAATCAGTTTTTTCATATACATCTGAAGGTCTGAAAATGTCAGTGGCTGCTGTGATGAGCAACTGGCCATCCTGAATTTAAAAGGAGTAATGAGTTTACCGTTGAATGACACTTTGGTTTCTTTCAAGGATGTACCATCTGAGGTACTCCTCCACAAATGCTTGTTTCTCAAAAGGCTTGACGTTTCTGAGGCATCCAGCAGTTTGGAAGATTGTGCTGTTTTGCAAAATAAGATTATGCAAAGACTCCTCTGATTCAGCTTTCAGGACCTAAAAAAAAAAAAAAAAAAAAAAAAAAAAAAAAAGGTTTACTGTAAGAAAAACAAAAATATAATTTTCACTACTTTTACAATTCATTCAAACATTGGATTAAAAAAATAATCAATTTGTTATTTCACTTGTGTTGTTGGGAGTTGGAAATCTGTCCTTTCAGATTGCAGAATCTACCTTGAACCTACTTTCAAGATATGATCCAACCCGGATAATTTTTATCCTGATTAAATCTTTTAAACTGGCCCCAAGTGTCTTCTAAGTAAACCCATTCCCTGAGCCTAGGTAATTTTCTACCTGATGTAGAATTTTTGTGATCTCCTCATCTTGCACATCTTCTACAGTGGCGCTGAAACTCTGATTCCCTGTGATGTGGTTGACCAGGTTCTTGGAGAGGAAATGTGGTGCTGGTCCCCCATGCACAATGGATACAGCGATCATCTTTCCTGCTAAAAAGTACTCATCTTGCCTGGCAGCTGTTATACAGGGCACATAATTATCATGGTTAATTGCTATTAAATATGCTAATGAAAAAAAAATACGCCAATTTTTATTAAAATTTCCATTGTAATAATTACGGAGAAAACATCCACCTCTTGAATTATATACAAGATAACGGCTCTCTGGAGGTCCATCAAAGATGGGGCGATTTCGCAGACTGCCCATAAGAAGTGTGAGGAATTCACGCCTCGGGCCACCTGTATCCAAACCTTCTTCAAAGCTGCCAGCATCATCATTAAACTTGATGAACATGTCGTAGTTGTCAGAGTATGTGCTGCGTCGAAATCCTCTAACAGCTCCATCCCATACAGCTGACCTTGATATATTGAACCTGCTGACCTTCTTGTGGTCAAGTTCCAGTGCCAAATTTGCAATAATTCCATGTGCCTGCAAATTGGTGTCTCTAAAAAAAAAAGGGAAACTTTTTTTTAAAGGTATATATACTTCTCTCATGATTGCATGATGTCTTGTACAGAACAAGATGGCGGTTAATTGGATTCAAATGTTTAAATTACTAACACAGGTTCTTCTGGGGGCTCAGCAAACAGTGAATCGTTATCTAATTGCAAAGTAAAGGCGGTGGAGATTGTCTGCTGCACTGTTTTACTAATAAAATAGTTTTTTACCTGTTGTACTTCATTAGCAAGCACAAGATCCCCAGCACCCTTCCTTAGAGAACAAAGAAAAGCATTTTTGTTGTGTACTGTGAAAATATTAATTGACACTTTGAGAATATTTAAGCATCTTGATTAACAAACAAGCAATACAAGTATTATGTAGTCCATGTTCCAAAAACCATATACAGAATGAATGACAAAAGTGTATATCTCATTAATACAAAGTGTAGGCAAAAAACAGTAAAAGATTACATGTTCTTCAAATATCACTTACTCATATTCTGCCGCTTTCTGTAAAGGACTGCTTTCATGTTGAAGTTCCCATGGCTGAAACAAACAAACAAACACACACACGCACGCACACACACACACACACACAAAATGTATTTCACATATAACTATTAACTGTTTTACTGAACTGAGGCAAATGGTGGTGGCTAAACAACAAGGAAACTCTATAAAAAATTTTAAATTGTACTTACCAGTGTATCAGCAAGATCAAACTCAGAGGGCCTTTTAATAACAATCTCTGGGTCAGAGTCAGACAAGTCTGAGTTTTCTCCAACTACAAAACATGAAAACAAATTAAGCTAAGCTAACTAAATTCATACTAATGTATGAAACTTTATTTGATCATCAATAATAGATTAATACGAAAGGCATAAAGTTAGCATTTAAAACTCATGACTCAGTAGATCCAAAAATGGCTGAATTTCATGTTTCCAGGAAGAAACATAACATATACAAGCTAATTTAGGGAGCAATGGTGGCAGAGGAGTTAAAAGCCCGCCCTGTAATCAAAAGGTTGAAGGTTTGAGCCCTGCTCAGTCTGTCACAGTCGTTGTGTCCTTGGGCAAGACACTTCACCCTCCATGCCAGGTGGTGGTAGTGGGAGGGATAGGTGGCATCTGTGTACAGCAGCCTTGCTTCAATCAGTGAGTCCCAGGACAGTTGTGTCCACATTGTAGCTAATCACCAGCAGTGTGTGAATGTGTGTGGGTGAATGACTGGTTTTGTTGTGAAGTGTCTTGGGGGGGTTGTAGAACCCTAGAAGGTGCTATATCAAATACAGGCCATTCACCATTTTAATGTAGGTATGCTATTGACTTGGGTGCTTTATGCGTAATGTTATCATTTCACAATTTCAAAATTAGCATTTGTTGAAACTAAGGGAATGTGTGTCAAAATCCAAACAAACATTAGCAGCTTACCATCTTCAAAGTCACTCTTCAAGCAGATGAAAACAGTGATTCTTTGATAAGGCTTGCCAACTTCAGCCTTATAAGCCTCAAGTGTAAATGGTCTTTGTGTTCCAGGGACAGTAATGACCTCAGTGCCATCCGGATACAGAAGAAGGAAAGGTCCATCTTTTAGATCTTTGTTAAAGTCCTTCATTTTTTTAACAGCTTGATTGAGCAGACTTGTGGCAGTAGCGTCAGGGTCTGTTGTTAGGAAAATAGTTTTTCCACGGTATGGCTTCAAACCACCCTTTTTAATGGTCATCAAGCCGACATTTATCTGTAAGGAAAAAGACATGAACAATGGGCCAAGTAGATACTAATATGACTCTAAGCAGATCTATTCAAACTTGAATATTTATTAACTGCAAAAGAGGGATCTTCCTGACAACCTAAATGTACAATTACTCGTAAACAATTGTTCTTATTCTGGATAGCTTTACTACACTGAACATTTTTTACACAACTCCCCTAAGGAATAACAAAAGAATGTCATTAGAAAATTAACCTCAACTTGTTTTCAGACAGAGCTAGCCAAACTACCTGAACCTTTCTTTTTTCCTTTTTCTTTAAGCCCTTCCTCCCTTCAGAAAACTTTTGCCTCTCTTCATTTTTCTTTTTTCTGTATTCTAAGAAGGTGCTGAAGGTTGGAGTCGAGCAGTTTGAGGTAGTCTGTGATGCTAAAGGGAAACAAAGGAAAAATGTACTACAATGTCACACATTAAAGACATTCATTCATGTGACATTCCATTGTCCACACAACACGCAAATAAGGACAACACTGAATAATCTCACTAGAAAATTTCTACCAAGGAATGACAATGTAACTGATACTATTGACCAATACAATTCTACACTAGTAAGTTTTAATGTATAGACACATAATAGTGTTAGTTCCTAAAGTTAACCAAACATAATAAATGAACTAATTTATTATCGTTTCAGTTGTGGAAATGCTCAGAGGACTGTTCCACGAAGCAAGCTAATCCCAAAAGCCAGGCTCACTCTGAAAATCCAGGCTCGATTGCCCCAAATTCGGTTCCAGGAACGAGGCTAACCTGCAGTCTTTCTGCTCATTCATTATGCAATATGCTTGTGGACAAGTCTGGTCCGTGGCACCCTAGCTGCGAGGTTTGTTAACACTAGAACTGCCCTCAAACCTTCACTACTAGAAAGGTCTTGAGCAGTCATTTTGATAGCTGCGTGCATTTTCAAATGAGCCTCGATTTTCTGAGCTCGCTTAGTGGAACAGCCCTCTGGTCTGCTATGGTCTGGAAACAGCTAACGCTAGGCTAATAAATCAATAAATAACAAACATTTTATTATGCTTATTAACTTACTCAATGGGAGTGAAGTGTCTCCGATGCAAGATGCGTGATAAAGCCTCTCGCCACAGCCGCTGCAAAAGTTTGGTGACTCCTCAACCAGACTTTTCCCATAGCTAGGACAAAACATTCCGCCGTTTTTCAAAAGAAATGCGCTACAGGCAGAGTAACTTCCGGTTCCAAAGACGAACAGCGCGGACATCCAATCAGTGATGTCTCCTGTTGCCGACTGGTACCTACCCTTTCCGGTTTTCTTAATGTAATTGTGCTTCTCAATTTGTTTTTGTGATTCTTTTCTTTTTCAATTTGTTGCGCTTTTCAATTTGTTTTTGCGTTTAGTGAATTTGTTTTTGCGCTTTTCAATTTGTTTTTTTTTGCGTTTAGTGAATTTGTTTTTGCGTTTAGTGAATTTGTTTTTGCGCTTTTCAATTTGTTCAATTTGCGTTTAGTGAATTTTTTGCTTTCAATTTGTTTGCAATTTGTTTTTTTTTGCAATTTGTTTAGTGAATTTGTTTTTGCGCTTTTCAATTTGTTGTGCATTTTGTGATTTGTTTTTGATATTCAACCTTGTGATACATGAACAAGCAATTGTAATAAGCCCAAAACCATGTAATGTTCCTGACACAGGGTCACAGGTTGGCTTAGTTTCTCTTTGCTACAGATTGTTCTTCTTACAGGCTCTGTCTTCCCATGTGGATGGAGCCTGGGGTTTTTTGCTCGTCAGCTGGACATCCCTGACTGTTATCTCATTCATCAGAGCCAGTATGAAAGAACCAGCCAAACCATCCAGTTTGTGCCAGCCTGTCAGCCTCTCATAGGTGGTGACAGAGCACTTATGTGTTTTTTTATTTGTTTCCAGTTTTCCTCCTGCTGGATGAAAAAAATGAAGGAACACTAAAAACTGCACATGAACAATATTTATTATTCAATGCAGTTCAGCTCACAAAAGAGGAGTCTCAGCAAAAGAATGAAATCAGTGTATGATTTTAGTTTTAAACTTGAGAAAATGTTAATCTAGAGACCTATGCGATCATCCAACCATGATCCACGTTCCCTGATATTCCTTTAGGTTTTGCTTTGTTTCTGAAAAATACTCCTTCCTGTCACATTTACAGTTTGAAATAAGCATTTCAAATCATTGAACTGTTATTTGACCTCTATATATTATATTCACATTGATATGAGTAGTGCAAAGATACTTTTTTCATATCACTGTTACTAAAGGCCACCAGATTGTGATACTTAGGACCTACAGTCCTTCAGAAGTTTCTGCTGGAAAAGGTTTCCTTTCTTTTTATCTGCAAAACCTTTCCTGCTGAGTTTATGGTCTTAGTCACCCATTTAGACTTAGTACTCAGTAAGAAATCAAATCTAATTTTTAAATCTGTTCATACCATCTATCAAAATGGAGGATCATGGATTCACAGTCAGATCTGCAAACCCTTTTTACAGCTTTGTTTTTTATTTATTACTTTTTCTGAGAGGGAAACTATCCAGGATAGAAATGTAACTTACAGAAGAAGTAGGTGCAAATTCTGGGTTTCAAAGCCTGTTCGGGCTGTAGATCAGAGAAAACACAATAACTAATGCACAGCATCAAGCACACAAAACAAACAGCTTTCACTTTTTAAACAGAATATGACAGAACGAGAACACAGTTTGAAATGAACATCTATATATATTTAAACATTATAGCATCAAAACATCACACATCTACATGAACATAAAACAATGTTAAGTAGATTATTAGAGTTTTAGACTGACCTGTTTCTTACTTGCACTTATTTTTATCATTCAGTTGCATTTAAATGCAACTTAATGTTGACCTTTCTCCGTCTTTTTTCTCTGGTCAGCCACCTCACCAAGCAAGATGTTCAGTGTTAACTCTAAAGACTCATTTACACTTTGCCTGCCTGTACATGAGAAATACAGCATGATATAGGCACAGAGATGAGCAGAGAGAGAGATAAAGCAGTAGAGAGAGAGAGCGACAGAGCATAGACTAACAGTCAAAAGTATGGACACACCTTCTCATTGAATGTTTTTCTTACTTTTTATGACTATTTATATTGTTGATTCTCACTGAACGCATCGAAACGCATATGGAATCATGTAGTAAACAAAAGCGTGTGAAATACCTCAAAACATGTTTTATATTTAAGATTCTTCACAAAAACCTCCCTTTGCTTTGATTACTCCTTTATACATTCTTGGCATTCTCTCAATGACCTTCATGAAGTCGTCACCTGAAATGGTTTTCCACCAATCTCAGGTGGAATCAAAGATCTGGACTCATCAAACCATGCACAGATTTCCACGGGTCTAATGTCCATTACTTGTGTTTCTTGGCCCAAACAAATGCTTTTTGGGGACACATTCAAAGTTTTAGCAAATTTTTGGACCAACTGACCTAGTTCTTAAAGTAATGATGGACTGTTGTTTGTCTTTACCTAGCTGATTGGTTCTTGCATATTATGAATTCTAACCGTTGTCAAATAGGGCTGGCAGCTGTGTACCAACCCGACATCTGCATAACACAACTGATGGTCCCAACACCATTAAGAAAATTCCACAAATGACCCCTGACAGGGCACACCTGTGATATGAAAACCATTTCAGGTGACTACATCATGGAGCTCACTGAGAGAAGGCCAAGGGTTTGCAGCGCTGTCAACAAAGCAAAGGGTGGCTACGTTCAGGAATCTAAAATATAAAACGTATTTATCAGTTTTTTTCTTTGCTACAGAATTCCAAACATCTTGCTTCATATTTGATGTCTTCAGTTTGTATCTACAATGAAGAAAGTAGTAAAAATAAAGAAATAAGAAGGTCGAAGAATATTAGCGCCGGCTTTGCACGTGCATGAGCGTGAATGTGCACGTGTACTACCCTCCAGAACTACCAGCTTTGCTCGTTCATGTAACCCTCAGCCCTGTCTCCTCCTAGTGGGTGTGTTTTAAGCTGAGTTGATTTTTTTTTCTGTCATTCTGTTGATTTTCTGATGTCATGAGGCTCGTTCTCCTGTTGCCTGACCCAGTTTCAGCCAAGCTTTATAGTTACTTCAAGAATACTTTGGTATGCAGAGGAATTCATAGTCGACTTAATGACTGCAAGATGCAGCAAACTGTGAGCAGATAACTCCAGATAATCAGTTAGTCAAGCGAATTTGATTACCTGGCTTTCCCTCTGTTACGCCGGGATGCGCGGAGGGAAACATTAGACTTTACACTGTCTTAACTGAAGTAATTGCTTTATTATCTCATGCCAATATCATGCACATACAGACAGCAACATCGCAAAATGGCCCCCAATCCATTTCCTGCTCCCTTTAAATACTCTAAAGACCACGCCTTCTCAATTCAGACTGGCCTATAAAAGAGCTGCAATTGAGGCAGGCCACCTTTTTACTGGGAAGACAAGATGGCCACCACAGAGGTAACCTGCAAAACACTCTGTTACATGAATGCTTCCCAACATTACTCACTACCCCCCCCCCCCCCCCCCCCTTCTGTTCAACACATATCCGGCAAACGGGAAAGATAGTCAGCAAGGAGGTTCTTCTTACCCGAACAATGTTGGATGGTGAACTGGTATGGCTGGAGGGCTAGGCACCAGCGCAGTATCCTCGCATTTTGATGTTGTTTAGAGTGCATCCACACCAGGGGTCTGTGATCTGTCTGAAGAATAAATTCTCTTCCAAGGAGATAATATTTCAATGAATCAATTGCCCATTTAATTGCCAGTCCTTCTTTTTCCACTGTGGAATAGTTTTTTTCCCTGTCAAACAGCTTTTTACTTAAGAAAAGCACAGGTTTTTCTTCACCAGCTTCTCCCTGTGCCAGCACTGCTCCAAGTCCAACATTAGAGGCATCTACCTGGACAACAAATGGTTTGGAAAAATCCGGGCTTTGCAAAACAGGTGCTTCAGAAATCTGTCTCTTTAAAGATTGGAAGGCATGTTCACAGTCGTCATTCCACATCACTTTAGAAGTGTGTTTTCTCGTGAGATCTGTAAGAGGGGCTGCCAAGGTTGAGAAATGGGGAATAAACCTCCGAAACCAGCCAACCAAGCCCAGAAACGACCTCACTTGCTTCTTGGTTTTAGGTCTGGGAATTGTTTGTATAGCCTTTACCTTTTCAACTTGTGGCTTTATTTGTCCATGGCCAATAATGTATCCTAGATACTTCACTTCTTCTTGTGCCCAGGCACACTTGCTCACATTCAGAGTCAAACCAGCCTTCTGGATCTTTGCCATCACAACCTTTAGATGCTGCAGGTGTTCCTCCCCAAGACTCACTGTATATCACCACATCATCCAGGTAGGCAGCTGCAAACTTGAAACAGCCATCAAGGATAATGTCCATCAACCTTTGAAAAGTTGCAGGTGCCCCATGGAGACCAAAGGGCAACACAGTGTACTGAAATAAGCCCATTCCTGGAATTTGGAAGGCTGTGTATTCTTTACAGGACGGCTCTAAAGGCACTTGCCAGTAACCCTTACACAAATCTAAGGTTGTAATGTATCTAGCCTTTCCTAGTCTTTCCAGTAGCTCATCAATCCGTGGCATTGGATAAGAATCAAAACAGGAAATACTATTTAGCTTTCTCATGTCAGAACAAAACCGTAGTTGAGGGGAGTCTTTCTTTGGAACAAGTACAATGGGGTTTGACCATTCACTCCTTGATGGCTCAATCACTCCGAGTTCCAGCATCATCTGAACCTCCTTCCTCAACGGTCCCATCATCCGTTCTGGTATCCTGTAAGGCTTAAGACGAACAGGTTTTGTATCTTTCAAGATGATGTTTTGTGTTATGGCATCTGTTCGGCCCGGTGTGTCTGAGAACAAAGATGGAAAAGATTGCCTCACCTCATTCAACTGATGCCACTGCTCTTCAGTCAGATGTTCAGGAGGGTCTTCAGATTTGGGCATGTCTCTGAATGGACTCATCTCAACTTCTCCAACCTCCAAAATGCCACTGTCTTCAGGCTGAACATCCCGTACCATCAGGATTCGCTTCACACCTGGTTCTGGGGCATTTCTTTCATGATACTCTTTTAACAAGTTTACATGTAGCAGTTGCTTTGATTTGTGTCTGTCTGGACAAACGACCTCATATGTCACTGGGCCGGTTTTTCTGGCCACAGTATAAGGTCCTTGCCACTTAGCCAGCAGTTTACTTGGTCCAGTAGGCAAAAGTACTAAAACTTTTTGACCAGTCTTTAGTTCTCTCTCACAGGCATGCTTGTCATACCATACCTTTTGCTTTTGCTGCGCCTCCTGCATATGGTCTCTAACCTTTTCTCTGTATGTTTCCAGTTTGTCTCTCATCTGCAATATGTAGGAAACGATGTTGGTCGTCGAAGCCACTTCAGTAGACCCCGGTGCCACTCCAGCCACCCAGTTCTCTTTCAGCATATCCAGAGGGCCTCTAACCTGCCTTCCATAGAGCAACTCAAAAGGGGAGAAACCAGTTGAAGCCTGTGGCACTTCTCTGTATGCAAACAATAGGAAAGGCAACCATTTATCCCAATCTTTGCCAGTATCATCAATAAACTTTCTCAACATTTGCTTTAATGTACCATTAAATTGTTCCACCAAACTGTCCATTTCTGGATGGTAGGGAGTAGTTCGAATACCTTTTACACCAAGTTGGTCATAAAGAGACTTTACCAAATGTGACATAAAACTGGTACCCTGATCTGTCAGGATCTCCTTTGGAATGCCAACTCTGGAAAAAAGGTCTACTAAGCATCGAACAATGTGTTTGACCTGCAGAGAACGCAGTGGATAAACATCCGGATATCTTGTGGCATAATCACAAATGACTAACGCATATTTATGACCATTACTGCTCTTAAGTAAAGGACCTATGATATCCATAGCTATTCTCTCATAAGGTACATCCATTATCGGTAATGTTTGCAACTGGGCTCGGTCTGAAAGTTTGGTGGGAGCCACTTTCTGACATTCATGACATGTTTTACAGTAGTCAACCACATCTTTGTACAATCCTGGCCAGTAAAAACGTTGAGCAACACGATTATAAGTCTTTGCCTGTCCCAAATGTCCTGACCATGGTACAGTGTGGCCCAAATGCAGAATTACCGATCGGTACTCTTTTGGTACAACAAGTCTGGGTTTCTCCATGTCAGCTAGATACAGAAGTTTATCCTTTATTATGAAAGGTTCTCCAGTTACCCTTTTAAGCCCTACAGCATTTTCTTTTCCATCATCCACGTTGCATGCTTTCTTAAAGAGAGGTTTTAAAGATGGATCATTTTCCTGTCTTTCTCTAAAATTATTGGGAAACTCCCACTGAAGATCAATAGGTGGAGACATTGGTAAGGTTGGTTCCGGAAGCTTTGCCCTACCACTGTTTTTATTTTTCTCCTGCCTACGTTGTTGTTTTGTTTTCCTGATTTTACTTCCTCCTTCAAATAAGTCTTCATCTACATCGGGCAGTGGTAAGCGTCACATGTTGTGACTGACGTCAGACGCCGGAGATTTTGGCGGAAAATTTAAGCGAATGGTAGTTTAGAACTGAACAAAGTTTCTTTAAGCTTTAGTATTACCAAATATACTAATCAATTGTCATATAACTAAAAACATCTGTCCTATCATCTCTAAACACCCTGGAGGACAACGGGGAGAGTTTAGACGCTCTCCAAGATTACATCGACCGCTGTTTCCAAGATTTAGTCATGAAGAAGGCCCAGAGTGCATCCTCCCCGGCCAAAATTGAGACACCGTCATCGAAGAGATGTCGCCCGGCAGACTCCCGGCACAACATCACCTGCCGGCAAAGACATTGCAGACATGCTGGAGTCAATCGACCAACGATTGTCCAGTTTCGATGCGAGGCTGTCCCTGGTGGAGATTTTACACCGGGAATTTAAATCTCTGCGAGAATCCCTGGAGTTCAGCCAGCAGCAAGTGGAAACGCTTGCCGCTGAAAATGCCACGC